>DWME01006111.1:0-14058 GCA_018244795.1 Parelbella ahira ahira | reverse complement strand
GGTCTCCTCTCACATTGAGAGGGTTAAGGCCATAGTCTGCCACGCTGGCCAAGTGCGGGTTGGCAGACTTCACACACGTTAGAATTTTTTTTTGTAAATTCTAAATGTTTTCCTTCACCGATAGCAAGTGATATTTAAACTTAAAACGCCCTTTTTTTGTAAAAAGGTGCGCGCCATGCATTTGAACCCAGCACCCCCGGTGTGAGATGCTGAATTCTTAACCACTAGGCTATCACTGGTATACACACTTATATGTATATATATACAGCGTGTTTGGCAGAACGTTGAACATACGTTAATGGGGGGTGCGGGGTTGGTCTGTTACTTACCCGACGCAAAAAAAATTCGTGGTCCCAAGGCCGTTTTTTTATGATGTTTTTAATATTTCGGAATTGTATAATTTTCATACACTTAAACCACTTTAAAAAAATTATTAACATATCTAGATAACCTTTTTGTTGTTAGAATTTTAACATTTTTTAGTTCTCTTTTTAAGGGTAAGTAGCAGACCAACCCCGCACCCCCCATTAGCGTATGTTCAACGTTCTGCCGAACAGCCTGTATATACACAGACGCAATGAAGAGTTTTATTTTATATTTATACACGAATCATTCAACTACATATTTGCGTGAACGAAATTTTTATATTATATAGACATGTAGTATCTATGTACTGCTTGTTATCCACAGAAGGAAATCCAATACATTGGTTGTTACGAATATTTGGTGATTAGGTATACCGCGCTTATTACTGCACATATGGGTAGTTCATAATATGTTGTTGACATTTTTACCAGAAATGCCACTGAATATATCCATTTACATGACGTACAATTTATTCCATTGCCAGGTACCAATCGATCGACTCGTAAACACAAATAGGTAATAAAACGAGCACGTCATTAACGGTCACCGTCGCTTATTAAAAATAAGGCAACTTCACGAGCGCTTAATACGTCGAGTGTCGGTTAATTTGTAATAGAAAAAATGTTTGCAGAAAATAAAGTTGGGGCTGTTAAGTGTCGAGCGGGGCGCTCGGAGGTGGCGCCTCCGCCTGCACGAAGACGTGGCCGCGAGCGCGCCGCGCGGCGCCATGTCCGCGTCGCCGCAGCCCGCGCCGCTGCCCGGGCCCGCCGACGAGCGCGCGCGCACGCCCCGGGCCGCCGCCTCGCCGGCCTCCACGCCGCGCTCGCCGGCGCCCGCGCACGCCGTGCTGGCCACCATGACGCCGGTGCAGCCCGCGCACGACTATTATCCCCATAAAGTGGAGATGGACTCCGACGACGGTTACCCGCCCGACGCGCACTCCTACCGCCACTCCCCGCACGAGTTGGTTGCCTATGCCCCCGACAGTAAAGTACCCGTTCAACCTGACGTCTACGATCAGGGAATGGAGTCTATCGACGAAAAAACTCCCATAGACCTCATATACGAGGATGATAAACAGACCGTAATATATACTACGACTCCAGATCAGAAGCGGGTGGAGATGATAAGTGGGCAGTTGGAAGACGGTCAGCTGGTGAGCGGCGGAGGTCAGCTGGTCGACGGTGGAGTGTCGGTCGTGGTGGGCGCTCCCGGGCAGGGGACCGTCCTTGTGTTAGCTGATGAACTCGGACAAGTCATAACGATACCCAGGTATGTTCAATTTTAAGTTTACTCCTTATACCTTTATTGTTTGTCCACTTTGCCGACATGTCCTAATTCTAAGATATACAAACTTTAACGTAAATATAAAGATGTACGTATCTGTACGTATGTTTGTATAATGTTTTAAGAAATAGAATACAAGAAGTTCACGCCGGCTGCACTGTTTGTGTAAAACCGCTCAGTTTGAGTCGCAAGAAGTCGATGGCAGCGATACGTCATATGCAAAATTACAAATGTGCACCCAAAGAACTACACAAACGTTTGGCATCTAAGCGTTATTTAAAAAAAAACGATAATCCTAAATTTATAATTTTATCTTATTAATTTACATACAACTTTTTTTTTGGTGTACTGAAAGACAGTAAGCCAAAATATGCAGTTAGTTGTCAATTGCCAGTGTAAAATTGCACTTTCTATTGTTAGTTAGTTGTCAGTTCCAGTGCCTAAATGGATTACAAATGTAAATGTGTACACGTGCGTTTATAACGATATTAGAGACATTCGCCGCGTTTGGATCGGGAGCTAGGTCGTTCTAATAGAGATACAAACATGAGTAGTTCATATGATGTTTAAAGCCCCGGATTTGAGGACGTTTAAATTAACGAAGAACAAGTGTGCGGCGCGTGGTGTGTGCGAGTCCGTGGTGTGGTGTGTAGTCGGGAGAGTGAGGTGTTCGTGTCGGAGGTCCAGTGTAACGGTAGTGCGCGCGAGGAGCGGCGCGTGTGGGCGGAGCGACGTGCTCACCTTGAACTTGCCGCGAGAGCTGCGCCGCGGTGCTGGCCCGCTCGTGTTCCTTTGTAACATCGTGAAAACATTTCTGTCTAAATATGTATATCCGTATATGCGTTCACTTATCTTTCGGGATCTTCATTAAAACATTTTTTTATGAATGTTTTCCTATTAGTCTTAGGTAATTTTAGTATATGCACTCGCACCGACAGCACGTAGGTATACTAAAATCGGAATGATACTAAATTAAAATTTACTATAGGTACCAACGGTGAGTAATTAAAAAAATAGCGTTTATTGTGCGCAGTTACAGCACAATGAAACGTTCATATAGTAGGTAATGAATAAATAGAAGTAAAGAAATGAACACTCATTTTCACTATGATCGTTTTGATTATGGTCTTGGTTTTGACTATGGTCTATGGTAGAATCGGTAACATGTAGAGGATCTGAGGACACGGTGGCTACAAGTGGACGTAAGAGCCGTCGCAAAAAGATGCCACGTGCATATCATTCATAATCTGAGCTTGTTCGCTCGTACGCTGACGTAATGCTAATGCGCTAGATTAGGGAGTTCGCTGTTTGGACAACGTCTGAAATTCAACGTTCAAATAATGATAATGTCCAAAGAGCTGTTTATTTGCCAGAACATTTAATATATTTATAGCAATATACAGCATCCCTAGCAATATAAAGATTGTACGCAAGTTGCAACCTCTGCATCATTTAAATCGCTGGTGCGCCGTGGCCAGCATTGGGCAAAGGCGGCGCTGGCCGTCCCCTGCAGCGTTCGTGTGCTTATGATGTGCATGTGAAAAAGTTCTCACTGAAAATGAATAAATAAGCTCGATATGGCTCGGTAGGTAGGTGAGTGGTAAAAACTCGGCTGAATCGTTTAGGACGCAGGCCGAGAGGCTGCGCCGCCTCACCCGCCGCGCCTCCGACACTTTAATGATGACTTTTTGTTGCACCGCGGTACATGCCAAAAGCGGAACGCTAATGTATTTCTGTATAGCGACTGTTCAAATGACATACACATGTTTCACTTAAATTGTTTATTTTTCACATATGATGTTATTTTATAAGAAAAACTCATTAGAACAATATAAATAATAAATATTCTCAGAAGACGCTTCTGTATGTATTTAATTAGTACTAACTTAGAATTTGCACGTACAAAATATGACGTTGAAGTAGCTTTTCAACTTAATCATGCAGTACTAAATTAGGTAAATGGTAATGTTCTCATGAATAACTATCTACGACTGAAAGAAGAACCTAACAATTCTTGACTTTAATTGTATTGGAAAGTAATTAGAAACTCGTAACGGAGCTACTCTTCTCGCTGGCTCCTTTGCCCTGAGCGCCCCGCAAGGCGACAGGCTGCACCCCGCCGCCGCCCCGCGCCCCGCCGCCGCACTCTTATTTTATTGGCTCGCAATGGCTGCAGCGAGCCCTCGAGATGAGCTTACCATCGCTCGCCTCGCGCTCCACTCATTATTTAATGTAATTATTTGGCTGGTAAACTGTTTTTTTGGAAATCATAACAGTTATTTCATATTTTTTATCGGTTTGCTGGGACTGGTTGACTTTGAATACTTTCTTTATTGGAACAATATTATATTTGGCAAAGTGGTAGATGCAAGTAATTAGTACCTCGGGACCACTACTTGCACGTTTAAGTATAGTAATGTAATCAATGAAATATTGACAATTATTTCAGCTATTATATTTCATCTAAATGATGTCATTGTTTATGATTCATTAAATAATTTGATTTTCTTTCCATTAATAACACGCTGTTTTAAATTTTAATTCGTTGTGTTAATGATATACCTGTGGTGGAACATTTATAGCGCCGATAAGAATATACTCAAATGTAAGGAATATAGAAGTCTCAATGTAAAAGACTTCAACGGGATCTCATGTATGTATATGGCGAGTAGCACGCGGGGCGCGCGGAGACGTTGCTCACTGCCTATTGCAAAATATGTCGCCGGCAGGCGAGCAGAACTACTGTGCAGTTGTCGACAATACCTCGCTTTGCTCGACACCGCAGCACTGACTATTAATCCACAAAACAAGATGATTAACAAAAAAACGATATCTCGCCTTCAATAGTGGCAGCGCTTATAAACACAGAGTTCAGTGTGTCCTTTAAAAATTAACGATCATCCTTTCTACCTGATGCCGCTGTCCGAGTGCAAATAAAAAACGGTTTCCCTCACGTAAAGGGTTCACTTCCCATCACATGCAGGTTGTAGATAGGCACGCACACACGCGGCCGCACGCACACGCGCGCCCGCCGGCTCCTCGGGCTGCGGCGACGAGGCTGCGGCCGACACAAATCTCGACGGGGGATAACATTTCTTTTAACGTGAGAGTAGTATGGATCATCGCAAGCGTAAAAAGTTAATAAAAATATCAGTTATTGCTGTTGTTATATGTTGTATATTGCAGTAGTTATATTTTCTTAATAAAGTACACGTGCAGCGATTGAAAACAATATAAATTACTAAAAATATGTTCGTTAGCTGCCAGTTTTAAAGTCAGAAACATTTATAATGAATATAAAAGTAAATGGTGAACACTACTGATAACTGATTCTGAATAAAAACTGTCATGTTACGTATTTGGATGCTTATAACTGCTTAAACATTGAGACGAGCTGAGGCAACGCCAGTGTGTGTTTATATCTCGACGATCCTTTTTTCCTCACCTAAAGGCCACAAACTCACGAGAGCAAATCCATTATAAGGTTTTATTATCTCATATCGAGGTTTGGGATTCTGAGGCCTCACCATTTTATCAGGTGTAGCAGGCCCGGACAGTGTCTAAAATCGATGCTTAACACGAGAGACATAAGGTTCAATTTAAAAATAATGCATTAGACAGTTTAATTATTCATAGAGATATGCAACATTTTTTATGCCGTATGATGTTTCTTTGTGGTCAAATGTTTTAGCTAGAATTACTTACTTTTGTCTCGTATTAAAGAAAGTTATCAATAGCAAAAATTTTCTAAAATTCTTGGGTTTTTTGTAAATTGTATTTTCTTTGAGCTCATTGTTATCGAATGTTATTTACGTTATGCCAATTAGAAACACAGAGGTTATAGAGATGTTTGTTCTGTTACCTCTGAGGCAAACAATGTTAATCAAAATCTAAACAACTATTGGTTTCTCTCGTCTGGACACGTTAACAAGCGGATTTTGATTCATTTATAATTTAGATAAGTTAGAAAAAGGGGAATGCGTCATAAATCATTATAAGATTCATTTAACAAACCAACACACATACAGACAAATCGTACAAGAAATCGAAGATTGTATCTGTATATTTGCTTGGTTGAAGGAAAATGGGTATTTTTAAAACTTTGGAGCGCTGCAGAGCGCTCGCCGAGTACGTACTAGCATGTTACAGATGAGTGAAAATGGTGAAGTGCGAACACCTACTAACTACATATATGCATATATATACTTATTTATATATTTAGGATAGTACGTTTGAGGGCTGACTGTTAGAACATTAAGAGAGAGATCTGTGTCGTAGATCAGTAATTTTTACATTTATATTATGTACTTCTTCAGAACATAGCGCGGGGACATTCGTCCGCCATGCATGGCTCAGTAAGCATTCGCTATTAATGTATGCTCCTAATTTTATAAGGGTTAAACGCAGAAATGGCAGTATGCGGCCGGGCACTAATCCACAACATATTTGTCGCACAACTTCTACTCTTACCAGTAACACTCTGAAATAAAATTAATATGAGCTTTACTTTAATATCAGCAGTATTGTCAAGTTATACAGAACATAGCATAGGGCGCGATGGCGCTCATTGGGGGAGGCCTATGTCCAGCAGTGGACTGAAATAGGCCGACGATGATTGTCAATTTGATTGTTGATAAAACAAAACATTGTTTTATCTATTAATAAGCTACGTATAACACATATGTAGATCTAGTTAGTTTCTTTATAAGGCATATACGATACATATACATGTGCACTTAAAGAACATTAGCATAAGAACAACATAACTTTGCTTATTTCTTGATCCACAACCGCGAGAGCCTTGCATTTACCTATACTCGTATTCGTCTATTCTCGTTTTCTTCTCCCAGAACTTAGGCGAAACTAAGTCCGAGCCACAGAGACTCACACAAAACAAACACTGACGTTTAAATTACGCGCGCCCCTCACCGCTATGTCCCCCAGGCTCAAATCCACCATCGTTAATGTTGTCGTTACACCTGAGTAGTGGTATCCGCAGGACGGCGCCGGGACCGCCACCAAGGGGTTTATAAAACTTGCTTCAGTCACCAGGTCTTCATGAAATAATTTTTAAATATAAATATCAGGATGTCAGTTTTACTTCACATTTTTTTGCCCTTTTCCCGAAAGTTAATAGTGTTATTATGATCACGTACTAGTGCCATATTATTATTACAGATATTAGTGTGAGGCACGTGTCCGGCCGATGATCTAACAATGGGAACAAATACAACCTGTTCTCATACTAACACCTATCTATTCCGCTATTATTGCTAGCGCACTGATACCATTCGTAGCAATGATTATTACGAATATAACTGACTGAAATACCTGATAACTAAAGAAGTAGCCGGTTACACACTGGGACTTCTGACAGATGCTCAATGACCTGACGCAGTCGGCTCTTCGCGCAGAGAGCTCCTACAGTTCCTACACCGCCTGTGACTTGTCTCCTTTATATTCCAATTTAAGACATTTAGTGGCACCGAACATGTAAATACATGTTATGATTTTGTATAGAGCGAGTACGTGACTATAATAGTTAAATTCATGTCAATTAATGGCATCTGTGCAAAAAATTACCTGAATGAGAGAGGTGTTTGCCTTGTAGCGAGCGCGCAACACTACTTTTAATGTTTTGTTTATATTTTAATATCTTAATGTTATTACAGTATTATTAACAATAAATTTTGTTTTGTGTGACCTACACCAAGAGAGCTAACTGAATTTTACTGATTGGTATAAGTTTCATTAAGGAAAAAAATATTGATAATTTTAATCTACTATATTAATGACGTCACAGATAAAAAATGTAATTTAGGCGGCATCACCCGTCATACCATATTGTGGGCTGAGATTTGGATAACTGTGGTGTCATTTTCAATAATCTATATAATATTTCAACTTCACATGAATTCACATTGGTAGTTTTATGGGTTTCGTAAGACCACTTAAGTATTTTGAAATCATTAACCAACTTTGCATAGATAGGTATCTATAATCATTGAATCGTAAAATCGGAGAAACTGTTTATTCATCACATTGACATCGTACGTGTGCACAACACAGACACACTTTGTGTCTGTTTGAGTAAGGTATTGTACCTCATTAGTGTGACAAAGACAGAGCACGGTGTGGCTGCGAGCGCGCGAGAGAAACGGCCGGCAACAAGGCTAGCTCTACCATATATGTATACAACTGTACGATTTTATTAACATGATTCGTTTTACGCTTCGATATTAAAGTAATATATGGATGCACGATAAACGAACTTTGAGGCGAAGGCCTCGAAGGTGTATAAGTTTAAATATAATATATTATGTAGCTTGTATTGATAGCGTCGTTTTCGAAATATTTATTTCATAATCATTTTCAGCATTTGATTTCACCGCGAAAGAATGATAATGCTGTGGCTCAAAATACGTATTACCAGTGTTTTTAAAGTATACAACATTTTAAGCAAATTTTTGGGATTAGGCTAAAAATACTGGTTTATGTTTCGGAATATTTATAACAGTCGAATCACCGTTCAGTCGTTGAGACAGAGCAACGGAGGTAGAAACTATTTGATTTTTGCGATTTAGTAATGTTTGCTTAGAATTTTTGTCTATTTGATTTCACGTAATGGCAAAATAAAATTAAATTAAATTGGGCTTTTACCATGTTCATATAAATAAGCTGAGCTAAGTTCTAGAACGCGTCATTTTACGGTTAGGCAGAAAATATAGTTTTTCCCACACTTATTGTTGACGATCACAGCAATAGTACTCATCTCAGGTTAAGTATAACAAAATGTAAATTAATAATTATTGACAATGTACATGTTATAAACAATTATACAAGTTATTTTATCTGTTCTGATGAAGCATCAGGTTTATTTCTCCTTGAAAACCTTACAAGATAGGTTGTTGGTCTATTTTGCCGGTGAGAGGTTCAATTGAAATTCGTTACTAAAAGTTCAGGTACATTAAGATGTCTATGAAAATTTCTCTCTCTTACAGCAAAATAACAAAGCAACCGTTAGCGATATGGAAGTGGACACGGCACAAGTAGAGAAGTTAGATATAGTTAGCTCCGTTAATTGTCGTCGGTTAGTTAGTAGAGTCATATAGACAGTGTGATATTTATGCCTTTTATGTACATCTTAAGGCTGTACATTCACTGGCGCGCTTATCGGCGGGGTGCGTACGGGGGCCGAAATGGACGACATTGCGGCCGGCGGCGCGCCACAAGGGCGTGCCTCTCACTCGCGTCACACCACTGTTTTCGGATGCCGATGTAATTATTACTGTTAATCGATATCAAGTAGAGGTACTCGAATCTCGCAACAATAATACCCTCATTCAACTGATAATTATCTCAAAATTAATTATAGCCACGTGTACCTATACAAATATTCTCTTTAATAACCTTAAAGATTGTGCCTTTGATTGTGTGATTAGAAGAGATAATAAACAAATGTAATAAAAAGTACAAATATGAACAAAATCTGTCACCGCGTTATGTAGCCGTCTAACGGGACCACTGTCAATCGAACCTTATTTTTCAATGAATTGCGTTATGATGATTCTCATGTACATTATAAATAACTGTTATTCATTTGTGGTGTATAATTCGCTCATTAAACTTTTTGTTTTTAAATGGTTACAATAAGTTGGATGTAAAATGTTTCTCAGCGCACATATCTGCTGGTGGAATTCACTTGTCCACCTATGTAGGTTTAAAAAAGAAAAACGAAGAGGGGCGATATGGCGTGTTTTTTGCTCGGCCGCGAGTGCCGTGCGCGCCACCGCACGTACAAGGAGCCACAATCCGCCACGTCTCCGCCGCACCGCGATGTAAATGATCCCTTTGAATAATGTATCCCATTCTTGGCCATCTCCTCTGCCGTCATATAAGGTACAAGGCAATTAACCGTTACTTCAAACTGCTTTCTATCTACATAAACGCGCAAGGAGATACGCTAATTGTTGTCAAAGTCACTCTTTACATTCCCCTTTATATTTCTTTATCGGACATCGAGAATGTCCAGGCGTGTTTTCTAATAACTCGCCTCCGTCAAGGGGTCTGTATTCGCTCACGAGTAATGATCTGAAGCCCGGGCGACGCACGTTGCAGCAGGACTCGCGCGGTGCAGCGGGCGCCGCCGTCGCTCCCGCCTCATGGGACCGAATCTTTGCATAGCTGATATCGTTAAGGTTAGACTTTGTTAAATGACTGTCAATACTAATAATAGATTAAGGTTTTATTTAGTTCGCAGTAACATAAAATCAGTCTTCATGGGACACTTTGATTTCTCCCTCCTCTGCCTCCCCAGGCATTACAGGTGTGACGTTACGTCGGGTAGCAGATATTATTAAAATAAATTGTAATTCTACTGGATGACATATATTACATTATAATCTCACGAAATGTTTAACAGTAGCATCTATGTATATTATATGCAATTGTTTATACTGATACCGGTTTCACTCACGTATGTTTTTTCCGGACGGCTCGACTTCTTTGTGATCTGCACGAGATCCTTCTTCATGAGTTCCCGCCAATTGCAGCGAGATCGCGGCGGAGGCTCTGCTGTCTCTTTTTTGATCTTCACGGTATCAAACCGTACCGTACCGATAATTTCTACCGTTTAGCTTGTATTCCCCGAGGGGGTAAGCAGAGGTATGTAGTAAAAATTTAATATTATAGAATTAAATAACAATATCACACATACGCCTGTTTACCCTGAAGTTTGGCAGAGGAGTGTAGTGCTCACCTTTGTTTCATCAATTATATTTGTATATCATTGAAGACTAGACTACTAAGCAACGACCATTATGGGATGTTTAAGTTTGAAAAACCCCGAAACTGCTGTTCCAGGGATCGAGCCCACGACCTCTCGATCAATAGTCGCGCTTGCAACCGTGCAACCAAGAAGCAGTCAAAATATGCAAAATATGTTTTGCCCATTTCTTTATAGGCACTTAACTATGGCATAATTAAAAAATGAAATTGAACGTGGTGTACTCGTATAAATGAGCTTAATGTAAACGTGAGAAGAACGGGCGTACTCCGTTTGAACACATTGAGAGAATAGCTGATGAAGACTGATGATGCAGATATGTAATACGAATGGTGGTAGACACAAGTTACGAGGGAGATCAAGTCTCACCTATCTTGACCACATAAGTCAGGTACTGGTCGATGTAGGAATCAAAATTCTCCAAAGTATCTAGATCCCTGGGGCGCCCCTATTATACAACAGACGACTATAGCGTAGCCTACCTTTCCTGTCGGTATCGAAACTTCAGGAGGTACCCGGTTCTTGGGAAGGATACCGAGTTAATTAGGTAGGAATTTTAAAGCATTAAAACCCTCCCGGTGGCTTTCCTCTGCGCTGATAGGAGGACTTTGGATCTTTCGATCAAAAAATATTGCAATGAATAAGTGTTATTCATTTATTCATCTTAACCATAGCTTTAAGAACGCTCTATGCCGTAACATACTTTTCTAGCTGTGTATAATATAAAGCTTTAGTGTAAGGCAGTAATAATTCCTGCACAGTCTCTACACCGAAGCGACTATGATCTCAGCGTGTCGCTATTCACTGCTAGCGCCATGATGTTATCGACCCAGTGTAAACGCTTTATAAATCTATATTTAAAATATAGTAGGTATTCATATAAAACTAAATCGCGTCGTAAGATATTATATCGTATACCACCTACCAGAACGCTCGAATATGGCTAACGTATTACAGTAAAGAAACGTTAAAATGTCAAACGGTGCAAATGAAGTTGAACTGTATGGCGGGTGAATAGGGTCGAGGCGGCTGCGGGCGCGGCGCGCGCGGGCGGGTCACGACGGCGGCGCACGCGCGTTCGTGACCTTGCCGAGTGCGCCGCCAGAGGTCGCACTCTTGCGGCTGATGCGCCCGCGCTACACTAAAGCTTTACTTGAACTTTAGTGTTCATTCCTCTCCTAATACGCGTTGTCTAGTATTTACTTGCAATTGTTAAGCGAGCGATTGCTTATGTCAGGGGGCGTGTTACACGTGCTCGCTTGTCTCGTTTTGAGGGAGGTAGTCATCGGGATGCCCTCTTTTTCTGAAATGAGGGTCGCCTGATCGTAGATTGTCAGGTTTCATGGATATCATGCTTTGATTCTGACTTATTGTTGTCGATTTTGCAATGCATGAAGATTTTTTTTTATTTGCGGATTGTTTATGTTTTCCTACACGTGTTACTTTTACCGATGTACTTAAAGGGGTGCAGTAGCCGCGTCACAGTGGGACGTGCCAAGCTAAGCGACGTTCATCTGTCTCCAATAAATGGTGTATTGGTGTCAGGGATCTGCGCCCTGTCATTCATTTTATTCATGTAGAACGTAATCACTCACAAACGATATAATTTCCTTCAGGTACTCATGTTCAGTGACAAAACATATCTATGTTTTTGTTGAAAATTTAGCTGATTCACAGGTGTGCGACGGAAGGCTGGACGTTCAATATTGTTGACTTTATATATATAAGTAGAGTTTCTTTGCGCTATGCAACTATTTATTAAACTATATGAGAAAATATTTCTAATAAAAAGGGACGGTGGATCGAGTATACCTACATTTTACATGTATTCGTAAATGTCATATAGTGAGTATGAAAACAAGTCTCCTATCTTTCTGCTTGGTTAAAGAGAAAAGTAAGAATTATGTTAAAATATTGCCGTGACAACAAGCTGGAAGGCATTTATATATGTACGTAACAAGAGGAAAAGGCTCAGAGCCATGAGAAATGCCGCCATAACAGGGCGTAGCAGACTTTCTCCAGCGACTCTCGGCCAGACGTAAACGAACTCAGTAGAAACTTTAAATTTATGTAACCAACTATACTCAATAATTTATTTATACAATTTTGTATTGCCAAGAAATATTCGTATTACAGTATAAAATTTCACTTTAGGCTTATCACTGTACCCGGTAATTCGTAGTGTAAATAACATTCATAACAGGGTAGTTATAAAACAATTAAAAAATGTGTCCTGTTAGGGAGCGATTTGACAGATGCTTATATTTATTTGGTACCACAACTTGTCCTGGTGCTAAATAGTCGTTGGATGGTGTTTTTGTTTCATTTACGTCTGATGTACAGAATACGAGGCTGATGTAGTGTTATCGTAGATGAGTGACGCGCTTGGTTGTCTCTCGCGTTACGTACACCTACCCATAGACACAAGTGTACTCTGTTACGTGACTGATCTGTACTGAATATAGAAAACTCTATGGTGAAATTCTAACTGAAAGTTCATACTGGTTAAAGAGTTTCAGTTGACAATAGATGAACTGTTTTCGGAGATTGATCCCTATTTACCTGGGCAAACTATCCAACTCGGCTGCCCAGCGTTCGGAACATTAAGAGGTACCTTGCAGTCCAACATACCTGAGTGCCTGCGCAATATGTGCTACCAGTGATAAGGCAGCGCGCCGAGACGTGGTCCTTTATTGTACGCCCCATGCGCAAGCTCAAAGTGACACAACGAGGTCTGGAGAGAGCTATGCTCGAAATTGCTCTACGCGACAGTATCAGTATCAGTATAAAATTACCAAGTTGAAGTGATAAAGGGGAGCACACCGCTGGAAGGATCGACGACCGATAGGATAAGAAGGTCATCGAGTTGTAGCCACCTCTCGGTAAAAGGAGCATAGGTCGCCCTCCTACCAGGTGGTTTTTCGACCTTAAGAATACAATGGGATTCAAGAGGAACCAGGAGCGGTTGGAGTTGTGCCAATAAGAGAAGATGTATGACAAGCAGTGGACTTCTAATGGCTGTTGGATAGATAGGATAATTTATTTAATTATTCATGTATACAAACATATTTAAAGTAAAATTTCATTAACTGATAAGGGAGCTGTATGAAGGTACTGCCTAAAAAAAAGATTTCAGCAGACCTAGATGTCGTCTTACAAAACTTGATAAAATTTAAAATCAAGCAGTGAGAATCATAGGTAGCTTCTTAAAGTCAACTCCCATTCATGTTATGGAAAACAAACCTTGCCTAACATTCTTGTATCTTCGTAGACGATTCTTAGCTGGGAGATATTGGCTGAAAGTTAAGTCGATACAACCGAATTTAACCTAAACTTTAAATTAATATGTAACCTATCACGTCTATGCTCCGAGCGATACTGGTATCGAAAGAGAAAACCGCTATTTACGTCTATTTTTGAACTTTTGAAAAACACATGCGCACATAGAACTGGAAGGTAATGAAATAGTTGACGATCTTGCTGAACAAGCATTAATCGATGGGAAGCTTTATTATTACTTACCATATTATAGTAACTTTGTTGGGAAAATTAGACATGAAACATATGAACACTGGAAGGAATACTTTGACGAATTGTCCAAAACTAAAGATTTTGTAGTG
>DWME01006110.1:0-14058 GCA_018244795.1 Parelbella ahira ahira | reverse complement strand
ACGTGGGAGTGTGCTGCACTCCTCTGTCTACCCTTTCGGGAATTGCAAGCGTGATTTAACGTTTTTGTTATATAACGCTTTGATTGTTATCTGTTTTGCAGCAACACAGACAATTAGACACTTTTCCTTTCAGCATTCGTCATCATTTTATCCGGCAGATAAATGCAAATCGATTTGAAAGACCGCTAACATCGAGTGCCCTTGAGCGGACCGAACATCCGCCAACGCATATATCGATTCTACACGCACACTGAATCGATGTAGGGCTTCTGCACGTGAGTTACAACACTTGACGTAATTAAATGGTCCGTTACGCGAATGTACGCCTTAGTATGCAATTAATATGACACGTATTTCGTTGTGACTTAGTGTTGTTTACGTCTATTGAGCTCACTGACCGAATACCGGTATTTAAGTAGAGGGATTAGCGGCGTTGACCTTCATGAGATTCGTTTTCTTTGAGTTATGTACGTTGTGTTATATATTGTGTCTGTTTCGGGTCATAATTGAGTGGGAAGGGAGGGGCAAAAGAAAACAGAAGTGAACATAAAAACGCATCTATGATTCTATTCGATTGTGGTACAGTTATGTCCAATTCGTTAATTTTCGTGGATGTGTTCTCTACTCTACTAGCTCTACCTTACTCTACCGACACTCCGCGCCGCCGTTGATATTATCAACGACCCAAACATATGGCTATTCAGAACATCAATTGCCTAGCTTGGCATTACCAGCTGTACCAAGATGGCTGCCAATAAACATCTGTCATGTCATATTATACGGCTATAACAATAGATAAAAAATGTAATAATTTAAACAGCAATAAAACATAAATACTTGGCCAGCGTGGCGGACTATCACTTTAATTTTATTCTGACAGCGTATCCATGTATAACAGTAGAAAGATAAAGGGGGTTGATGATTAAAACAAATATGGGATTTTAATAATTAGCGCTTAAAAGTTTAGCTTGTATAATTTTTATTCTTTGCTCTGTTAGCCCCGGGTTTCAATAAAAAAATATTTGAGTGAGAACAATGTTCGATTTTACAATAAATTCAAACGTAACTACGCAGTAACAATTCCGAGATGAATCGTCTCTTTAAAGCAATTGTCAATATGAGACATGTTTCAGATCGAAACACTTTAAAAATACGTTACTCGAGAACTAATAGGTAATGCGGTTTTTTTTTCATGTTTACTTAACCACATATTTGTATTATTAAATAATATTATTGCGTAATTCTGTTGTATAACAACGGCCAAAGATGAACTGCACAGAACTAGACAGTCTAGCATGGTAATGAACAATGATTTGGTCAAAATATTAAGACTTCGGTTAGACCGTGTGCATGTGTGCGTGTGGGTTTTACATATGATCGTTTTAAATCACTTGCCTAATAATAGCCAACGCATCATATATCATAACAAGACCAAAAAAACACCCATACCGCTTAAGGGGAAGTTTTTGATTTGTAAAATGTTACAATCAATGAACATATATGTATACTGCCAGACATACTTTTTAACCTACTACCTACACAGGAGCACAGGGCATAACCAATCAATTACAATGAAATAAGAGATGTTAACAATTTTCTAAATCGAAGCGATATGGTAAAAAAATGTAGGTATACTTAACTAACTGTGAACAAGTAAGTTAAATACAAAAATTACTTGCTGTATAACAATCAATATTACTACAATTACATAAATACTAAGAAGATACATGACAAATCCATTAATTATACTAGATAAAGGCTCAGAAGTTATAAAAGAAAATTGATTACACGTTTATTCATTGACTTAATACAACACATGCGATGTTTCTACTCAAGATGTTTCTGAGGACAATTATATCCGTTTTTTCCCACATATCTTGTACAATATAAATGTGTACCTACAAAAAACGGACAGAACATGCAATCAGTATAATATACTGTAAATAATATTTATAGTGTTGCAGTGTAGTGTCTTGAGTATTCATTTCTGTCTGACCCCCGATATTGTACCGGGAATAACTGTGAGCTAGGAATACAGACTGCTGGACCGTATGTTGTGAATTCGGTTCCCACACAGGACTTGATTTTTAGAAGATTTTAAAATAAATTTATGTAAAAGAGAGAATATTTATTTCTATCAAAAATTGCGTATGTGTTTATGCATTTTCAAAATCAAATATCTTTTTTGTATTTGTTTTTATAATACATACTTACACTTCACGAACGCAAAATTTTTACTGATACAAATCTAAGCTACGATTTCCTTAATACACAAAAACTAGCAGGATGTTACTAATCTTAAAAAATACAGTTCAAAAGAAATCGAATTTAATTATCATACTGCGGAAATAACCTAAAATTCTAGAATCCTTTCAAATACAACGATCATTCAATCTACTACCTGTCCGATCCATTAAGAAATCAGCTAACGATCAACTTAAGTCAAGATTCGCTGATAAAGATCAGTAAGAGTCAAAAATGTACCGCCAATTGCACAATAAGTAACGTCAGTTGATTCTGATGTATTGAGATGGCGTTAGTGTCGTTGCGCAAACTGACCGTTGCCCAAGATGCACGTGAATGTACATCACTTAGTTAATCGCTGCAATGTTGCATTGCTTGCATACGCATGCGTTGGGAATTACATTTTTCGAATGTATCATTGATGATGTTGCCAATTTTAATGGACTACTAATGTTCACTGCCATGATCATCGTCATAAACATCATCACCATCAACAACAATATGATCATAACAATGACCGTCGTTGCTGTCGTTATCACGATCATTGTCTTCAACTTTTTCACTGTTGGACAAGAATTTCATCTCAATAGAAGGTATTCTATCTTGGTGTATTGCGATTCCTGGCAGAACAATTGTACATAGAAACCTCAACTTTTCCAAACCTTACTTTTCTTTACAGTTACAGCGAATAACACCTTATATTAAAGACTAATGATATTCAACGATTGAACATTTATTTATCTGGTGAAAACCCAACAACGTGAGATGTCACGATTTTAGACAATTTGAATGAAGAAAGACCAATATTTAAGATTTTCTATCGATATGTCAGGTATGGTACACGTTTCATAACGTTAGTAGCCTATTAAACTTTCTGTAGACCCTTTATAGATAAACATCTAATTAGACACCTCCTAAGCAGTTGATGGGTTAACTCGCCCTATATAATGTCTATTATACGGTTGGTGTGGTAACGTTATTTTATCCTTTTTCGTAGAGAAATAGGAGACGCTATAAAACACCTGGTGTTTATTGATCGCTGCAAGAGATTACCAGCTACATCGATTTCAGGTGGCTTTAGAGTAGGTACTACAATCATCTTAAGTTTAAAAAATATAAATTACTTACATACACCTCGCATAGTGTATGACAATTGGCTCACACTGTTACATGGGACGTATAACACAACACGTGGAAACTGAAGGTATTACACTCCGCTGCGTTCCTCATTTAAAAATACAGGCGTGATTGAATTCATCTTGAAACATATCAAACATAGCCTTCGGGGTCCCTAGCTATACAGAACCTCTGTTATAATAATCAAACAGCTCATGAAACAGGCATATACATTCCTGAATACACACACATACTCGAATATGTACCTATATCAAGATATTTTTACAACCAGACACAGAACAAACATTCGCGTTAATTACATACACTTGTCCGCACAAATATTTGCCCCGGGTGGGAATCGAACCCACCTCTAGGTCAGCAGTCAAGGCCAGTACATAAGCGGGCCAGTCGATTAATTATAAAACTATTAGTCATGAGAACGCGTGGTAGTTCGAGATGAGATAGCAGCTCATTTAAGTATATATATTTGTATGTACAAGGTCTATACTACTTTTCATACTCGCGAGGAAATAATTTCTAGTTGACGGGACATTATTTAGTATCGAAGTTTTCTAATTTAGATTTTCTAGTAGAAATTTCTAGTAGTGGCTCAAAGTTTGGCTCTACGCCCGTTGTATGAATTGGCGTGGCCCGGTGTATGAATATTTAAAGTAATTGATTACTTATTTAGTATCGACACGTCTTTAAAGTTCACACGATCTGTCATTATTTTTCTGTATCGAATGCGAGGTAAAGCTCGATCCACATTGAACTGTTGTAACTTGTAAGTAGATCATTCGAGAAAGACTGAAAGATAAGTTGCAATTAATGGAAAATAATCGTCAGAAAACTTGTGCGACGACATGTTTCCATTGTTCTCTGTTGTGTAAAGTGTCCCATACCAAACCTAGCGTTATGAAGACCGGCCTTAAGTCTTACCATTCTCAAAGGAGACTCGTGTACTCAACAGAACTGCCTTAGCTCGGACTTCAGTATAGCGAGAGATTTCTCCCTTAAAGTGTACTATACAATGTTTGATAAATATAAAGCATTCGATAGTATGTCATCATTGTCCGGTAATAAGTTAGTCAATTGTTAGTTGTGCTAACCAATAAGTTGACCAGCAATAAAACAGAAAATTTCAGAATCTTTTTTCATTTAATCTTTAATATGTACAATATGTGAACAAACATAACACAGTAATTACTATATATGTACATAACATTTTTACGAGTAGTGTATATGTACATATATAGGAGTATTTCTCTAGTCTCATTAGTATCTACTAGAGAAGTAGGTATATATTATTACATGAAATGTGTACATACATATGTGTCTAGACAGCTCAAGCCATTCGCGTGATCTCTGACAGTTGAACTATTCAACTCCCATCTTCATTAAAATCGATGTTGTTTGAGAGTAGCAGTACAAACAAAAAAAAACAAAGGTCAACAATTTGCAAAAAAAGTCAGGTTCTTAATCGATCCACAAAGACAGACTTAATGGCCAAATCAGAAACTTTAGTTTTAAGGAAGTTTAACTTTGCATCTAATAATTTATTTATAAGATTAGATCAAGTACATCTTAACACGTTAGAAGAATTAGAAATTTCCGTGCCCGGTGCACGTGGATGATGAGAGGTATGAATGCATAAGAAGTACCTACGTTAATTCTGTAAGGTTAAAAATATTCGGCCTCTGCCTGCCTCGTAAAAGTCATCACGTGAACATATAGTAATGAGAAGAAAAAACACACATGTAACAGCTGAAATGTGGTCCTCTGCCCCGCTGTCTACCCCTACGGGGAAACGGGTTATTGCGTTAAAAACACGCCAAAATCCCAAGACACTGTCTAGTCGCGTCTATTGCACAGCGGTCGTTCGCCCGCAGGAGCGAGGCTATAAATAACGCAGGAGAGCGAGTGCGCCGCATGCAGAATTCCTGCCGGCGAAGAGAAAGGCATCGCGGATAAAGCATTTTGTAACAAAGTCCTCGTTGCGCAACTGCTCTATAAACTTTCCACAGCTCCACAATACTGGGTTCGCGTTCTATCGACACGTCGCGCGGGCGTTAGATATGGCGATCGGTCGTAACGCGAATTAGATCGATTTCCTATTAAATGTTGTGTCTGATAGCGAATTGTTTTATAATATTACAGTTTACGATCGTTTATCTCCTTATACGTACCGAAACAATTTGTTCCGTCTAAAGTAATACCATCATAAAATATACCTTATGACGATCCCAAAAAAAAACTAATTTAAAATTATGAAAATTACCATATCATCACGTTGGGACTGTCACGGGGCAAGCAATGAGCACCGAGTGTTAAATAAATGAAATACAATTCGTAATATTAACATAAATTTTTAAATATATCATGAACGCAATCTATAATACAATACTCAATCTAGTAATATTATTTCAGTCAAGATACAACTAGATTCAATTCATTGCAGAGACTCATTATTGATAATATTCAGGGATGCAGGTTTACTTAAAATGTTTCCCGACCACGCTATAGCGAATGAAATATATTTCATTTTATATCAAAAACGTAGACAACTTCGTAAAATTAATGTTAGTTATTTGAACCCCAAACTCGCGAAGAGGAATGTGGAGGAACGAATTACTAAGCTTTCGGTGACGTTATGCTATGCAACAACAGATGATACTCAATATGTTACAGAAATAAAAATTTAGGAATATGAATAACAATTAGATGTATGATTGACAGAAGATTTGATGATGTCAATGTAGAGTTCTTATCATCAAGCCACTGTTATCATCATTTTATCGTTCCACCGTTGGATACGAGTCTTCCCTCATATGAGTAAAGTTAGATCTATAGTCTGGCCTTAGCCAAGTGCGGATTAGTACACCTTCGCATGCCTTATAAAATATTATAAAAAAAGTTTTTTTCATACTACGTTTTTTGTTATCGTTACGGCAAATGATATGCAATGATAAAAACGGACAATTTTTTAAAGAGATGCCTGCCAAGGTTTGAACCCAATACCCCTGTAATAGGTGCATAATTATTCATAAAGTCTGATAGCAAAGACGTGAAGTGTGGACACGTTTTATACCAGTACGCCTGTAATGCCCAATACCTACATCAATTTAAAGAAACCGTTTCTTACGTTTATTCTTGCGCTTTGTTACATATAAATACATTTCTGTATGAACTGTTACGTAACGAAATTCGAGCTAAATCATCTTGTGCAAAGTCAATTACATCTTCAAAAGAGGCACAATTCCGTATGTAACTGCACACTTTCAAAAGGCCTTTCTAAAAGCGATGGGTATTATGAAACATCTGGTATTACAATAAGTTTTATTTTAACACAAAACGCGTTTCGGATGTGGTACGAATTATCGTGAATGGTATCTGGATGTGAAGACGTTTGGGTAACTTCTCGGCAGACGGTAATCGACTGCTCTGTTGGTTTAGCGGTTAATGATTGCGGAATCGGTGGCTGTGGGTTCGAGTTTTAAACAAATGAAAGAATTATGTGATTTACATATTTAGAAATGAACAAGACGAAAGAATGCAAATCACTTAACATGTAGACGTGTCATAAACTACACATATACATAAAAATAATAAGGTAACAGATAAACTACGTATGTTCGTACATATTATTAGTATAATAAATACGTACACAGTGATACACATACGTTAAATATAATTTGTATGTGATTATTAGAAGTGTAAAGGTGCTGCTACATCTGTGTTAACTATGGCATTTTATAGCGGCAATCGGCAGCCACTCGAAACTGCAGACAATATTATACCATAATATACTATAGCGCAATATCTCGCCATTTCAAATACCAATAAATATTTGAAAATGCCAAACCTAGAAATGCCGACTCAACTTTCTCTCCATTGTTTATAATAATTGTCGCGCTATTAAAGTAATCCCCGAAGGGGTAGGAGAGGAGTGGGGAACACTTCCACGTCTCACCAGATACGTTTATATCCCACGATGAAATAGATGGAGTTCCTATTGCCATACACCGAGCACAGATACAGACTCTGAGTCACTACTAGAAATATGTATATACTAGAAAATCTGAGTTACTAAAATCGAATAGTACCCGACCCGGGATTTGTACGCAGGATCTCCCGATAAGCATTCACGCTTTCAACCATTCGACCAACGAGCGACCAAAAATCCAATATGACTATTAAATAACCTTTAAATGTAAGGTAACAAACAATTACAACATGAAAACAATTTGTTCATGCCTTAAATATACGTTGTCTACGATATCACATTGCACAAAGAATATTTTTATATAACTAAGAGAACAAAATTATAATTAACACATATACGTCTAAATTGTCAGATTCACCGTTGATTAAAAATATTCACAATGTAAAAACTCTAGCTTCGGAAAGCACAAGTTCAAAAAACTAACCACCTCCAAACTGCATACCTAACGAGCTATTAAAACTTTGTAATAAAATTCATTTACGTTATGTAGTCTGTTAACTGTAATGGTATCCTTCCTTTTACCTATTTAATTCGTTACTTTATGTAAAATGTTATAAGACTCGCCCGAAATCATTTAGATTGGTTGGCTATGAAACTGTGAAATTGATCTACGTTAGACACTCTCTCGTTTGTCGTATTAAAGTATTCTTCCTTTCAATTATTTCACTATTTATTTTATGTAGAATGTCAGAAGACTCACCTGAACAACAGCGTCCAGCGTCATCCTCTCGATGTCCACATTGTAGAAGTTCAATTGTGGCACGTGTCTCCTCCTCGGCCGGATGTCGTCGTAGTACGCGACCACGTCGTTGATGGACACCACGGGGCAGTCGTCCACCGTACTACACCCGCTGCTCACACCGTCCACGCCACTGTCCGAGTCCCCTTCGCCCCCGAAACCCTCTTTCGAATCGCGCCTATCCCCGTAGCTTTTCTCCGAGCCCTCTTGATACCCCGACTCATTCATCTCATCAGGTGTCACGATTTCAGGGATCTTGGTCGTGTCGTATTCGTAACCGACCTCGTCGTCGATGATCGAGTCGTCGATGTCGGCCATCGTGTTCGTTTTAAATAACACTTTTTCGTCGAACCGTCCACTACATGCTGGTCTGCCCACCCCGATCACACTGCCAGCGCCCTGCAACAAATATTCCACTTAGCTGTTATCGTAACGATTAGCCTGATATGAACGATTGATGTAAAAGTCAAAGTTGTTTGTTGACTGAAAACATATAGGTGTATACATATCTACATAATATATTATGTATCTTTAAGTGCTATTATTTTCATTGAAACTTACATTTGATTAAGTTGCTTTGAAGTATGCTTAAGGCTATTTCTATGAGTATGTAATAAATACGTAAATGAAGAATGGAAAATTATAAATAAAGCTTACTGAAAACACGCAATACATGGAACCGCAAGTAAACAGTTCACAAATAACCTAGATACAAAAACATCTTCAGAAATCAAACAGTCATTGTTTTTAATGACAAAGAAACAACACAAGACGACGTTGAATTTGTCAACACGATAGAGGTTAAAGCTTTTGATGAATTGCACTTTTACAAATATAGGACAACAACCTGTTTAGATGGGTTCCTCAAACGAACAAATTAAAATTGTACCAAGGACCTGAAGCCTGTTTATCTCTTCAGTTACGTGATAAAAACCTACAATTTATTTAGGTATGTATTCATCATATTTTATACAATCAACAATTTCAGATAACAAACAATAGAAGTTGCCGGCATCGGGGATTTTTTTAATCATCGGGAGAATACAAACCACAAACAAACAATAATGTGTTCTCGATACGAAATTGCGGTAAAGAAAATAAATGTAACACGCAAATTGATAAAGCTTATTCAATACACATATAGCAAATACTATGTATTCAAACTTTATCAATTAGAAACGACGCCTGACGCTGGCGCGAGCGATGTATAAATGGCAACCAATTTATTTGAATTACATTTAACTGTTATCGTTGAAAATGTCGACGAAGATAATATTTTGTAAATAAAACTATTGTGTGTCCACATTTTCAAAATAATCTCAATTCTATTCATAAATCCATTAATGTATCTTGCCTTCAGTGGGTCCCCCCAGCCCTTATCAGGTTGTCGATCCATTTATTACTAGGCCGGGGTGCGTTGTGATATTTGGTAGACGTTTCTATCGGTAGACATACATATGTATGCTGAAATGATGGTGATGGTGATAATGATGTTTATGAAAATTCATCATTATTCATCCATTAACATTAGCACTTATATACCCCAAATAAAGCTGACGTAAATGTTGAAACCTAACAAGAAATAGAATTAATAGCGGTCACGTCGGTATCGTTCGTTAGACTGATGATAACTTTTTCATAAGCATTATTATTATAAAATGGGGAAGGCTGCCAATAGCAGTATCCAGTGGCGTACGGTTTGAGGAACTGGAAAATCTCCTTCCCCATAACTCCTTGAAGTAGTATGGAATACATTCTGGGATCTTAGCTATAGTTAGAAGTTTCTAAGCCACTATAAGCGAAATCTAGAACAAAAGTAATTTTATCGGAGCCTGTTGCTCCACTGAGACAACCGCAATCGACTCCCCAAAATTCCAGATTCCTTTTACTCGCCTCCTCCCCTCCTACTATTCTATCCAATCCTACCCGCCCACATATTTAAGTGGTTGTTTGTTTTGCTATACGCTTTGTAATCTCTAATAGTCAACGAAGTAGTAGACTGAATTTTTCTAGCACACATTTTAATTTTGCTTTTTTAGATTTGTCCTTCTGCGTCTACACTGAAATCAAATTTCTTTGTTAGTTTACAATTAGTCTCACGTAGAGTAACCCAATATGAAACAAAATTCTCCCTTCATGGCCTCATGATCATCTTCAGTCTATTCCGATCCACAACACTGGACTGTCTGACTGGCGTCGCCAGTAAGACGCTCCTCGTTTGCAGCTTTCTTTCCTTTTTTTCATCGTTTCGCTCAGTCAAATCAATTTCTTCAGCTATTAGTTTAGAAGTTTTTTGAGTTTCTTTTACAGCTCAATCAAATCAATTCCTTCAGCTCTCCGTTTCCAAGTACCTTTCGATTCTTTCGCGGTTTGTGGCTCAATCAAATCAATTCCTAGTCAACGAAACCTAAAAACATTGAAAACAACTTTTAATTTCACTGGCAAAGGCGAGACATCCGACTACTTTCGCTATTCGCAACCGACCCACTGACCTCGTCGGACTTCTAGACGCGAGACTGGTTTACTAACTAGCCACCATATAAATCGTTATAGTGACCGGTTCTCGGGCAGGTGGACCGCGTCCTGCTCGCTTTGACGGGAATATTATTACTCGGACTTAGTACGAAGTATAAATTAAATGTAGCAATAACACCTGTATGTATTGAAACAGCTTGTAAACTCAATATTGTTAACTATGCATCCAAATAGAAACGACAGGTTTTCGAAGAAAATGAAAACAATTGGTAACACGTCACAAAATGTGTATCTACACGATGCAATACCGTGCAATATACTTCTTGTGTACGGTGAAGTTCAAACGAAAAACAACACAAACAAAACCGAATATGTGTGTAGGTACATAAATTACAATATTGATAGATAAAACCGAAAATATTGGCAGGAAAAAATATTAGAAGTTCTGAGACTTTCGAGGATGGATAAACATTATGTACGAGTATGTATGTATGGATGCAAAATAGCAATATTACTTTATTTAAACAATGACATCCCTGACAGTCATCGTCATATCGGGATTATTATAATATTGTCATGCTAGGTTCCTTATAGAATAGCAAAGAATAGCGCGCACCAAATATCTCAATCTTTACAGATTGGAAGTGCATACATAGGGTCAACGCAGAGGCGTCGTAGGGCTGGTAGTTCTGTAAATCGATAGTTCTGTGATACAATAAAGGATTTAAACGTGCAAGCGATTAATTTTCAAGATTTTTTTTATATAGCAGAGCATACTAGTCAGATATGCTTAGCTCCAGCACTGCTAGGTCATCCGTCACGACACGATGAATGCAGTATAACTCATGCTTCACAGTATAATCTAATTATTTTCCCTCGCGAAAGATATGACTAGTCAATGAACACGCCGTAATTATTAAAATGTTTGTACTGTCGCCAGTATGTTCTTTAAGGCCTGTAAAATCGGGCAATCTGAACCGATGAACCGGGTTGAAAAAAATTTGGTGCCATTATTCAACAACTTAGGTACATGGATTCAAGATAAGGGCATAAGACTAAGATGTTGCAATTGTTTAAAGCGTACGACTACCAGATAATTTTTAGAAAACCTATGTAAATAGATAGACTGATACACCCCCATCTCCAACACCTATCTCCACCCCTATCCATATTATAACATACATATATATTATAACATATAACATATATATTATAACCTTTTATAATACCGAAGCCAATGCCTTAATTCAATATTTTGGCGCCTTTGTTGAACCCCTTCATGTCAATATTAATTTTCACATTAGCTTTGGAACTACGCAAAGACGTCAAATTGATACAAAAAATGTACAGTGCGAATATCACTGAGCGCAGATGTCGAGGGAGGCCAAACCTCACCTATCATAACTAAATAGATCGGATACTGGCCGATGGGCCAGCCATTTACATCACGTCTGTAATCCACGAAGAAGTAGGCACTACTTTTCTTACCCCAGCGATCAAATAGAGGCATGATTTTATTTTACGAATACGTTTAAAACTAAAAATAAGATACTTTCAAACAAATAACTCGTGATAATTAATGGCTACATTTAAAAATTCGTTTATTACCCATAATTATTTTGAAACAAGTCAGTTTTAACAACAACTGAGAAAAGTAAAAGGACTGAAGTCCCAATCTGGTTATATCTATATACGAGTACATAGATACCAAATTACTTTCCATTAGTTCTATTTTATCGTTCTTGGATACGAAAACCAAGTATATTTACGCAAGAGATCCTGTTTTTGAGTACTAATGGATTCTACACATTACATTAGAACGTTTAAAAAAACGGCGACTCATCAGTGCTCCAGTTTTTTTCTTCTAGTCAAGAGGACATTGGCCTGTATAAGGGAATTTCTGGAGGAAAATTGGTTTCTAAAAGAAATGTGTTTGTTGCGATGCGGATTTGGTATTTTAATATGATCGATGGTGAAGATGACGAAGGTGATGATAATGGTGCCGTCCCGAAAAACATACCTGAATTAAGTCGGTACATATATAATCATGATGATGGTGATAATAAAAAAGATGATAATGCTAATAAAGATGATGATAGTTACAATGAACATAATAGTAGATAATGATGATAGCGATAAAGAAATCTTTTCCTTCGCATAAAACACCGTTCGTCGCTTGTGTTTAGCCGTCTACTATCGTACAGGGAATCAATTCTGCGAGGCTATAAGTTAGAATCACGTTTATTTACGCCACACATTAAATGTGACATCTCCACAGGGAGTCCCAAATTTGCTTCGACACTAGAAGGGCACAAAACTGTTCCAGAACTTCCAAGGAAACTCGTCCCCTATATTCTATTAATGCTACATATATTATATAATGTGATGTTTATATCAGAAATCGAAAGTGTTGATGTTCAGAGGCATGAGTGTTTTGTTTTTGTAGCGTAATTTGGTACTGCGTAATGAACTGCCTGCCAAATTGGACGTTGTAGATTTGTTTTTTATGCCTGCATGTAAAAATATCTTTATAAAGTATATATTTCAAATTTTATACGGATGTTGATTATTAAATGTCTGGTTACCATAGTACAAATCAAATTTAGGATTAGAGCGAAATTTTTATGTAAAACTGTCACTTGAAGATTGACACTAAAATCGTACGGCCTTGGAAAATATGAACGCACATGGTGGTAGATACATATGTGGTGGAAGACAATTTTAATAAAAATCGAGAAGAATCCCGCGACAGATATGAAACATATTTATTATTATTATTATGTGAGATGTCGGAAGATACCATTTTTATTATATGTAAGCTAAATATTTCTATATTCAGCTTTAAAAAATAAAAACGGTATCTTGATAAACGTAGGTTGTTAGTAAATTCAAGTTACGATTTATTCCTACCGATTCGATAAACATAAATTGGCAAAAAGCAATCTAACTTTTTTGTACAAGATTGAGCCGTCTACAACGTCGCTCTTCGAGCCAAACAGGTATTACTTACAACATAATGTATTGATGAAGTTTATGAAAATTTGTTAGAGAAACTGTCAGTTGGTGATTGCCACTAAAATCGGACAGCCGTAAAGTGTACGAAAGCACTTGGTGGTAGACATGTGGTGGGAGAGACTTAATAAAAATCGAGAAGTATACCGCGGTGAATATGAAAAATATCATTAGTATTTGCTTTTCATCTAAAATTTCTCGGCGAACAATTAGTTAATGACAACAACGTATACTCTGCTTTAGAAAAAATGCCAGATGCCATAATGTGTCCACCTATCTCATACTAAAAGACAAGACAACAGAAAAACGGAAGACAGTAAACTCTACATAACAATGATTATAATATATAAATGGCTAGCTTTTGTATTGCTATTTAATAATAATAATAATCGTCCCATTTGTCATTCCACTGTTGGAATATGGGTCTCCTCTCATATTGAGAGGGTTAAGGCCGTAGTCTGCCACGCTG
>DWME01006109.1:0-14058 GCA_018244795.1 Parelbella ahira ahira | reverse complement strand
TGCCAACACGCACTTGGCCAGCGTGGCAGACTACGGCCTTAACCCTCTCAATATGAGAGGAGACCCATATTCCAACAGTTGAATGACAAATGGGTCGATTATTATTATTTTTTTTTTTTAATGATGCGCTTCACTCTTTTTGCTTTTTAATTGAAGGAAAATGTCATATTTGTCGTACAGTTTTACACGTACCTATATTCCTATGAAACATTCTAGGGATTAACTAAAGAAAAATAGCAAAATTTTACTCGAATCTATTACCTGGTTATATTAGCAATAAATCCATATAACCCCTGACAGCCTGTCTAAGGGATAATGGGGTATGTTGTATGAAAAAGATCTCAAATTTTAATCGATATTTCATATAGTAATTTGTTATTATACCAAAGTAATAAAAAGGTAATATGAAGTCAATAATTTTAAAATATATTGTATTTTAGTTGTTACGTCATATCAGGCGGTATCTTTAATATGATGTTTTACCAGGTTTATGGGCCTGATAGTTCAGAGGTTAGTTGACTGTTTTAGTGGTTTCTTGATGATTATGTCCGGAATTGTAGCTTCGATTCCCACCTAAGACAGATCTTTGGCTAATGACACTTTTTCTGTTTCCTGATATGAAAGTATTTAAATATATTACCTAGTATAATTTTTGTATAGTAGGTAAGTATAGCACATTTCTATAATTTATAAGTGTAGTCTTTCAGCTTTGTGGTTAGCATCATTTAAGCTATAGCTACTTCAGGATCAGATAATCCTGTCTTAGGAAAGTTTGCACTAAAATAGCATATAATCAAACGGTTTCATTGCGACAGCTGGGAAACTTCAAAATAATATGGTTTTAAATGTTTGGCCACAAACAGACATCGCACCGCACCTAGCAGTTAGACTACTGTTGGCATGCATATTGCATGAGATACGAGTTAATGGCTAAACTGTCTCTTATAAATCGCCTTAAAGTCTTTCAAGGAGGTGACTGTACAAATTTCGAAATATTTTCTATTGGCTGGCTAATGTATACATACATACATCAGATTTCGTGCCCTACTGTTTTCTATATAGATTTCATAATAACGTTGGTACAATATTGTTTATTTCGTTATGTTGTCCAAAAACAAAAGGATTTATTTACAACACTTGTTACGAACAAATCGATTCCACTGAAAAGGCAATAAATCGTAGGAACTCGGACACATCCTGCCTCCAGCAAAATAAACAACCCAAGTTCCAATTAGATGTGCGGTTGACTTTGTTACATACCCACATGAGTATGTACCATAATATGTTTGGGATAAGAGACGTGAATATTTGATTCGGCACTTAATATTATTTTCAGTAGCATGTACTTATACCTATACAAATGATTAAAATAGACAAGTTTCGTGAATACGTATTCGATTTAGCTTTGTAGTGTTAATTTGGCTCCACGATAGTTTCCAGTCCTTATGGCTATAAGTGCGTCTAATTTAAAATAGTAAAAAATGATTAATGCATTTTCAAAAAAGATGTAAAATTATCAATTTCTGTCTTCATTATGTTATATTTTTAATATATAACATATTAATTTTCTGTAAGGAATCTTACTACCTTAAAAAAAACATTATGTTTTAAACAATAGAGTCATTCGCACGACCGCACGCCGAGTTCGTTGCCTCCGGATCGCTACCCCTCACATTATTTCCATATTTACAATTTGTCTGTCTCGCTTCGGTAATCGCTTGCAAGCCCGTCGGCCTTCCCTTTTTCTACAATGTTTTGTTTAATGATATTCGGCTACTTTGTAGGGCCCATATTCTTTACTACTCGTGTTCTTATATAATACCCACGTTACATCTCGCTATATTGTCTTTTACAATTATATCTTTTACCTTTGTGTGCAATGTATTTGTGATTCATCCTCGAAATACAACCATTCCAATTTTGGATAATTATATATTTAACGAAAGTCAGTAGTGCAAATATATACATTTTCAAAATACCTCATAGTGCATTGCGTTGCACATAATATGTACGTAATCATTTTCATTAGGGTTATGCAAGACCAGGCGTGGTTGGTTTTCAGTTGGGTAACTGTTATTGGCTACTTTCATGGTTATTTCTCTCTAATGGAGGTAATATAATAAATTGGTTGCATTGGTTACATAATCCATGGGTCAAGTAAACCCGGAACGGCATGTTCCTTCATTTGAACGCTTCCTTACTGTGTATTTTATAGATATTAAACGGTGTATCCATATTAAACGAAGTATATATAAATTTTAATTCGTCATCAATTCTAATATTCATAATATTCTTAATCATTATTCATTGTTAACGATTTCCAACTTTACATCTTTAATAATCTAAATGATAGTCAGTTGTAATCTCGCTTTCGGATCATCCTTTATCACAATCTCAGCGTGATACTAATTGATTAATTGTTTCACAAAACTGAATTTGAAGTTATTGATTAGAATTTCAGATGAAAGGCGGTCGCTATTTGTTATCCTTTGTTTGTGTTACCTCTGACGGTATCCTCTTTCGCGTTGAATAGATCTCAAGGAGCATTGACAATGTATTTAAATGTTTTTGAATGATATTTTAAGCTCTATTATAACCGTTACACAAATATTTTACTCATCAGGACAGAGGACGTTGCATATAAATAGCTACGCATTCTACTGGAAAACAGTTAGAAGTGGTTGGCAGCAATGTAAAAAATTATATTAAACAATCTTCATTAAATAAAAATCTACTACTCACTGGTCGAGTGGTTGCAACTGCGACTGCTGGTTGAGAGTTCCTGGATTAGATTTTCCGGTCGTGTAAAATCGGAATTTTTAGTATAAAATGTTTATTACTTTTCACAGCCTGAATTTGTGCCCGGTATATGGCAAGAGGTTCACCAGCTATTCCATATTCGAACGTAGAAGTTAACAGGTAGAACATGGAAGCGTACTACACATCTCTGCCTACCCCTTTGAGGAATATAGGTATGAAGACAAATATGATCAAAACATCAGGTTTTCAGCGACTTAATCAATTCCATTTCGTCATTAAAACGTGATAGTTATGACCTCGTTGACATCAAATTACATCATAATTTTTAAAATTATAGATATATATGTTTCAGTTAATAACTATAGAGAATAAAAATACATACACTGATTAAACATAAAGCCATGCTAAGGTAACATAGACTTTTATCTTAAAGGTTTCCGTCTCCCTAGCGGGATGTATGAAACGTTTTACTCCATTGCTCTGAGCGACCTTTGTTCATAAACGCATCGCTATACTGTCAGTAACACAGAATTTATGAGGGCGGAGCTGTTTTCGTGCACAGTGCGTACTGTGTAGTCCCCAAAATTTAGGATCCCCCGTAGAGAAACAAATACGTTAGATGAAATGTATGTGATTATTTTGAAACATAATAGATTATTTTTAAATATATGTATATTATGTGAGTGTATTATCTAAATGGCATATGAAGTTGTTATTAGGACAAAAATAAAAAGTCGTCATCATCATCAGCCTATCTCAGTCCACTCCTGGGCATAGGCCTCCCCCAATGAGCGCCATCGCGCCCTGTCTTCGGCTTGTCGCATCTAGCATTTGCCTGCAGTCTTTCGCAAAAAAAAATAAAAAGTATATATTAGCATTTGCCACATCATAAAATTTGCATGATTTACCGCGGAATAAGAGGACGTACAATCAAGAAACTGTTGTAAGCATTTAGCATTGTTCTTGTAAACAAAGCGATATTATAATATGTAATATTTTATAAAGCACTTAACAACGTCAATGTTTGCATATGCATAGATAGATACATTTCTTGTTTAAATTACTTAATACTTAGAAAATGTTTTCTTACTTCGGATGTTTATATCCGATTAAGAATCAAATATGTTTTCGCTTTTGGGTTCTGAACATTCTTTACAAGTTTAAGAGTTACACTGACTGCAATCTCTTGCCGTCTGCTATGGGGGAGCGTTCAAATACCACGTAAGCAGATCCTCAATGAGATTAAATTCTCACCCACCTTGGATAAACGAAAATAGGATATTCGTCACCCACCCCTCATTTTCCTATCATTTGAGGAAACTGATGAGATGTATGAATATTTTTACAAACTTGATTTTTATTTAAATATTTTTTTATGTATACGTACATAAGTATATGAATAAGCTTAGAACGACCCCATTAGGGACCCCATCAAGACAGTATAAAGATAATGATAGAGAAAAGTGACAAGGTCATACAAATAGGTACCTATCTACTTTTAAGAAACGAAATCCTTTCACACTTCAGATGGATATTCCCGTTAAGTTTGAAAAGACAACTATGTTATTCTAAATTCAATTTAATGAATAGCAAACGTTATTTTTTATTTTACCGCTGTATTTAAAATAAAATAAAACCAAATAAGAAATAACACCGGCCGTACTCTCTTACTATTTCATTATTTAGTCAAATAACAACATTCAATGACAAGCATTATTCATATTTATGTTATGTGTAAGATTTATTTACCTACGTGATATTTTTGCTCCCGCCCATTTGCCTTCACAAGTACACTTCTACTTAAAGTAGCTCAGCCCTGGAGCTTACTTCATCACCTTCGTGACCTTGGAATATGAAATGTATCAAATGGAAATTAAAAGTTAATTATCCAATTCAATCTTCGACGTTTAGAGACCGTTATCTACAAAATTTGCAACTGACTTTATGGTTAACCATGTTACCTGAAGCTGCATACCTATGTATGTATATAAGCGCGTATTAAAAACTATGACTCATTGTAATAACACCTCGATATCTAAAGAGCAATCTGATGAATAATAGTAATATCTCCAAACAGGATGTCCTGCAGCACACAGGCTGTCTGGCAACAATACTGGCTAGAGCGTTACTTAACTGATATGATCGATTGGCGTACGTGGGCGCGTGCTACGATTTCCTTGGAAATATGAACCGGACTAATTTAGATTGTAAAAGTGATTGGGCTTAGATTGTAAAGGTTCTCTCTATATAAATTACGGTTCAGGCTTTGCATTTCGATTTATCAACTATACTATACTACACCCGTTGTGCATACAGGATGCTTGGATTGCAAAGCAAGTACTCGTATAGTTGTCTTTATAGTATAATATAACAAGAACATCTTCATGTAAATTTATATATTTTTATATCTACCTTAAAAGAGGTTAAAATTTTTTAATGTTCCGTTTAGCATGACGCGTCTATTCCGGAGATGTGATATTCAATCCTTGCCGGGATTCCACAGAACTAAAATACACCTCACCCATTTCATTGAGTGGATTTCTAGGGCTCAATTTATTACTAGCCGTCCGATAAAGATTCAACTTCCCTCAACCACAAATGTATCAAAATCCATATTATTTACTTGTATTACCAATATGATAAATGAAATTGTAATTTTAATCAAGTCTAAACTGAAAAAGAAAAACAGCTAAGTTCGACAAGTGTGAAATAAATTTGTCCGTTTCGTGCATCTTCAATCCAGTGCCGTCTGACGCTAAACTATTCGATTCGATAGCAGTGCCATTTAGAACCTTTGAAACAAATCCAATTCTACCAGGACCTCTCACGCGCATACGTTAAGAGGATTTGCTTTTACGAAAAGAAAAGATCCAGCTCATGAATAGTGGAACTGGAAATGAGAGCGTACGTTTATCTAGTTTATGCAAAGGGGACCTTACCTTGTCTCACTGTTAGTATATGAGCGATGTCTGCCGAAAAGCTAAAGCATATTACTTTCACGGTGTTTGTTTGTTAAGTAAAATGACAAACAGACAGTTGGTCCAATAATTGGTCAGGATTCTAAGATCTACGACATAGAAGAGGATACAACTAAACTGCCTCCTTGAAGGAACTTTATAACTCTACGTTTGAATTTAATGTTGCGTGTATTGAACATACCTCAGACCAAAGTCCATCCACAAAAATCTTTGACTTGTAAGTGTACCATCACACAATTTTAATTTAATCTTTCAACAATATGACAACACGTTTGTAAGAATTTTTTAAAACAAAATAATAAAATTTACCGACAGGTCGCACATTTTATTGTGATAGTACGCGTGCGTATATCTTTCCATCGCTCATCAATTTTCCGTGCAACATGTACTTTAAACCTTCTAACAAACGTTCAATTTGAATGCAGGTGCCACGGACCACACACGGTGATCGCTTGGAGAGGCTCTTAATGGTTCCCTTTTGCAATGTATTTGTTTTTAATTTGATACGTTCATCGAGCTGCGCTTTCACAGGTATAGTGGTAACAGAGGAGCATACGGCTGATAGTAAAAAAATAACACAGCTTTAGTTTTTGAGTTTATCACCATTCATATCATATTATTGGACAAATGTGGTCAAAGGCGAGTTTTGGATTTTTTTCGAAACGGAATAATTTTTTATAAAATTAATTTGGGGTGGCGATGGAACGAGTTTTAAATGTTTACCCAAATATTATATACATATAATCAACCAATGATTCAGTCATAGTCATTTTGGAAGCACCACAATTCATTCTATGACTGCTGTTAAGCATCAGAGTCGTTACGTTGCCTTTCGGATGTAAGGGTGCTGTAAAGAAGCGTTACACGAGTATGACGACAACGGTTAACCTACTCTGCCATCTACTGTCACTAAATCTAGTTGGTCACTGATTTGATAAAGACCTTAATACTACTTAATATTAGAAATAATGAATCAAGATGAGATTTAATGATTATTACGTCATGTATGTACATGAGACACTTCCAAAACCCTGAAAGACTGTGCGGCTCATATTAAACCCTTTTTGAATAATGTAAACACGCACCAAAGCCCGTCCTTTAAGTTGATATGATAGTCTCATGTTATTGCAATTTTCAAATTGGTATCGTGCAATGAAACCGTTGTTGAGCAAAACATGTTTTCCACAAAACCTAGGTCTCGCCACTGGAACTTACTGTTCATAAACAGTTCGGCAGACCGCAAATGACACTTAAAAGCCAAAATAGTGAACCAGTTAACTTTAACATTCTTGAGGCTACAGCGGAGTTTAACCACATCGGCTATTAGTGGGTTTTATAGGCGAACTTCTGAAGATGCGGTGTCAGATAAAAAGTTTTAAATGAAAGATATTAGAGCATAAGTACAAGTGCTGCGGTTTCCGAATACGGTACCCAGCTTGGAATGAATAATTTTGGGATAGGATCTACATCCTGAATTGCCGTTTAAATTATTGTTTAAGATTTATCTCTCTCCATAATGTTTTGAAGAAAACATTACGGAAAATAATAAATTTTAAACGATAATTTATACAGTAAGTTTATAGTGTTGTCTTTCTCATATTTTACATCTAGGGGAAAAGCTTATTGGCGTACATAGTACACAAATTGAAACTACGAGCTGCTGTTAGGAATTTCAAGTCAGAATAAATTCGATAATTCCCAAACCGGGGATCGATCCCGCGACCTCTCGATCAATAGTCGCGCTTGCAACCATTTGGCCAACGAGGCGGTCAGTTTATTTATTTATCAAATTTTTCTTCTTTAAGTTCATTCATTTCCATATTATAAATACAAATATATATATGTAGTTTGCGTTGTTTAAAATTGTCTATGTAAAGAAGTTTACTTATTATCAATAAAATATACTACCTGATACTGACGACTGACTAAACGGAAAAGCGACAATTGAACAAATTAAAGTAATAAGACTAAGTGAACATTTAAAGTGTCTACAGCATTTGTATAAAATGGGGAATTAGAAAAGCTCTGAAATCGGAACGGCTCTAGTGAAACGGTCCACCTGGGGACTGTAGCCACTGTCCCGGGGCGGTGGTATTTCAATTTTAAGCTTCGAGGATTTGCTTTTTGTCCGCTCTACAACTACAATGGGGTCGTTGCTTGACTGCTGCGGTTTGATGTAAACTGCCCGCAGAGAATAATATCCGGAGATAACTGCTCATCCGTTTAAATTAAAACAATAATCATATTGACATTAAAAGGTTCATGTTTTTTGATGTACGAGTAGTTACTTAAAGATAAATCGTATGCCGCATCTAATATATTAATTGTACATATGTATGGTAAGGCCTGTTTCCCTTAGGCGTAGGCAGAGATTCAGAATTTCGACCCGGTACAGTCCTGGCAGACTAGTATTTTATGATAGGCATTCCTTCTAATCCCAAACAAGATTTCAGGAATACGTATTGTTAAGGACAATATTGTATCTGATTATCGTCAAGTTCAGACCAACCTATTCCGAGGGTTTGATATAGAGAGTATTAACACTAAAACATACGTGTAACATAACAAAGCGTAATATAACAAAATGTAAAAAAGCTTAACATAGGTAATAAAAGATAACAAAATGAAAAATAACAGAATCACTATCCTCAAACATAACTCGGGTAAGCTCCAGCTTACAATACAGACATGTAATACCTATTACAATTTAACACGTTTCATATACATACATATTACAAGGAAAGTAATACTACATCGTGATTTCTCTTCCAAAGGTTTTAAAACTCCTTAATTGTCTTCAATTGTCAATTAATTTAATTTAATTTGTCGCTTTTTGTTGGAAAGTTACAACTTAATATAAACAGAGTATCGGTAATTATTTATAATTAGGAGTAGAGTGGAGTACTAAATAAACGTTTATGGCAATGTTCTCAGTTTTGCTTTAACCTTTTAAGGCACTTAACTCGCTTAGTATCGAAAGTGAGGCGCGGAAAATGTAGCACTACTGGAATACAGTTTGTTAGAATAGTAATTTACTGCGCAGTTTGAAATTTGATGCATAATTACTATATGTACAAGTACAATATACATATGAGTCATAGGTTTCTTTTTATGAGGGTTACTGACGATTATGTTGTTTTTGTTAAATCATATAATTTCTTACTACCCAAAATCATTGTCGTTCTTCCTTGTAAAGCATAGATTAACAGATATGAATATAGATTAATGTTTTACTATTCTGACACAACTTAGTGATGTAATATATGCTGTATACATACATATCTTCACGCTAGGCCTTTGGCGGGATAAGCAGAGAGCACGGAGTGCGAAATATCCATTTATCGCTCTGTTCACACATGCACGCCGGTTTTAGAGATTTCTAATTCACCAATATGTAATTCATATGGTATGATATATATGTATGTATATGGTATGACATATGTTATTGTTCATCAATACAATATGATAATCAATTTAGTACAAGTTACATTCTGCATTCTAAGTTTTTGATAGTCGTTTCAAGGTGGCTTATCGTAAACAAAATGTCGAGTTAAGCAACAAGGAGCGCCGGCCCTTATAACGGTGACCATTACCGTTAAAATATCGCCAGCATTTCCGTGCTTCGGAAATGAGCGGTGCAACACCTGGTCTCCTGCAATGTTACAGCTGCTTTGTAGTGTAACAATTATTTTTATGGTCAATGCATTCCATACACATGTATCTGATAACCTGAACACTAAGTTATAACTAAAGAATATCTCATGAGTTAGATCCATCTAACACATGAGGTATTCTTAATCTAGTACTATAATAATATTTTATGTAAACAATGGTAGATTTGTAGTCTTCATCTAATTATACGCCCCACCATGGAATAGGCAGCAAGTCTATTGCCATGCAGCGTGTGAAAACCCAGATTCCGCGCTACTACTGGAACTTTAAAATTAAAAACACCCAACAATACTTTTCCACACGCGGGAATCGAACTCGGGACCTCTTATCGACAGCCTCGGTTGCAATCACTCGACCCACGAGGCAGTTTGTTTACTTGATCTTAATTGGATCCAGATATTTATACTATGAGATTGAACACCACACCTTCGGAATTTGAATACAACAATGTAAACAGTCGCTGGCAGAAATCGGCACGATTCAAACCGAATCCACGCTAAATATGTCAAAATGTAAATGAGCCCTTATTTTGTAATGTACTGCCAAGAAAACTGGTCCTGATAGAAAACGAATAGCCTTTGATTCGTTGGCTGTCATGCTTACTTAACTAGACTGTCATAGGCCCACAGATAATCTATTCAGCCTTTAGCTTGATCGTATCATTAATCGTGTTCAATATGACAGTTCATATTAATATTACAATTCGATATTATAAGTAGTCGAAGAAATATTGATAATAAATTATCTTTCAGTAGAATTTGATTATATTTATTACCCCGTTCAGAATCGTATTTGTTACGTGAGCTTATATTTTTACTTTATGGATTGATTCTTCCAGTTGTTTTATAATTAAGAAGCAACCATTATTGCTGTTTTTCATCTTCTCATGCTCAGTACATTATTGATAATGTGACATTGTGATATTTTAAATGAGAAAAATACTATTTAATTATTCCGGATGTTGGAATTATGGATCAATTTTAACCTATATTCCAATTAATAATTGAATAAACAAATAACACTGATATGAAGATACTTATATATTTATGATTTATAAGTTAAAAATATTTGTGACATTCTATTTTACAAGATACTGTTAGGAAATAAATGAAAAATATGATACTGTAACAAAAAAAAGAAATAAAAAGTCTTCCTTTATTTCCAGCGAGCTTTATTAAAGTACACGATGATAGTTTCAAACAAGTGTGTCCTCGTTTTATTGTGCTGTTGACGAAGTCCTTTGTGACATGCAATTGTTAAATTGCTCGGACCCGCATTAACGACGAACCGGCATTCGCATTGTTACAATTAAAAAATATTTTTTACAAATAATATTCCTGAAACAACGTTAAATTATATCTCTCTCAGGTATAAGACAATAAAGTAATGATAAAATAAATAAAAAATGCGAATTTTTATGGAAATAGCACTCAAAACTCATTCTTACTAAACTAATAAAATAAAATGAAATAAGTACACTATAAAATTGTAGGAATGACTAGTAGATTGATCGTATCATGAAACGTACCATGACGTATGTCTTATTTCACTTATAAAAACAATGTATTTGTGTTTTTTTAGAGTAGGTACATACAAAAATATAAACGGCCCTCATTATTTTTAGTATCCAACACAAAGTATATTTTTAAAATTGAGATGAATAGTTGAAACAAATACTAGAATTTCATACTATTTAATATTATTCAGTTTTGTTAGTACAAGTGATAAATGATATACACAAACTTACAATCTCAATTCCTGTTGCTTTAAAGGAGACATTTCAGCTAAGTAAGTGCAGTCTCAACCTGATACAGAGATTAATCTCATACAAGCTTGCAAAGTGCTTACAACCAAGCTTTCAACACACCGAACAATTTCCCTATCACCCAGCACACGTAATTATATTCTCAATTCGTTTTAGATATTTTACGCGCTTTCAAAACTGCCTTTCACTATATTATAATCGAGATTTTAATTGAACAAGAACTCCGACCAGCGGCCACGCCTATGACGCCAAGATTTCTCGACAGCATATTATTTGTTTGCCGTTTGCACATTTATCGTTTGGTGCAAGTTATGGATGTTTTGCTTGCAAGAAAACTGGTAATACAAAATTAAATTGGTAAATAAAGTGTCTGTAATACAAATGTGGGATACAGTTGGGTTATATTGAACGAACTTAACGTCGAAGTGTAGAAACGGGTAGACAATGTATTTTTAGTGCTTATAAATATTTAGTTATTGTAGACAGGTTATTTCCATGATTATAAGACACTTATGTGTAGTTATGTACTATAATTTATTCAGTACCACAGATGTTATATTTGATACATTGATTTACAGATATTTGAAGCAATAAAACACAGTGTAAATTACGTATTGATTAAATATGTCCCTATGTTAGGTAATATGATAAAGACTAAACCAACAGTAAATGTGGATTTAAAAAGTCATATATGTTTCTCTCTAGTATCGGCGTAAAGTAAAATTGTATGCCGTTGTCTTTATAAAATATTTCAATTAAAACACAGATTTTACAGGTTTTTCAAATAACTAAATTATTGATGACTTCGACACCGACACTCGGTTAAACGGTTGCAACATTGGAACATAAATTAACATTTACATTTCATTAACAAAAACGCCGACCGCCTTTGGTTTAGAAGAATGTAATATAGTGCAGATTAATATTAGCACTTTAGAACAGATCTCGCCTACAGTCTATTAGTTATCGCGAGTAAATAGCATATTCGTGCATACATTTACATATCTGCATTAATTTGAATTTTACTTGCAACATTCGAACTTGTTCGAATTTATAATCGAAGTCCATTTTATACGCTACGGCTCGCCGCTTCGCTGGGAATGCTTAGACAAATCGGGGCGCTACAGTTAAATGAATCTAATAAAAATTACAAAGTACAAATCCGCTCAAGCGAGTTGGGACTCAGCCATCCTAATTATCGAAATAAAACACGTTTCTAAATATAACCTGTATTTTTATAATAAAGCGAACACTAATACAAGTGTTTTTATATACCTACACAGAATAATATTGCTCAAATACACGCTGTTTAATTAATACATGCAAGGATGAATTAGTTGAAGCGAACAGTAATTAAATAAGACAATGTATGTATTTCATTCATCGCTCAGACGGTTTTGATCATTCTTTACTGTTAAGAACCTTAAATGGAAACATGGGTCAAGGCAATGCGTACCGGATGCAGCGTGACGAGGCGCGGCGATTGGGTAAAAGGCATGAAAAAAGGTCGTGCAGTGTTCGCCCTGTACTGCACCGATTTTCATGTGTAAAGCTGTTTGATTTACTGTAATGCGTCATATAATTATATTTTTAAATCAACATCAGAGACTCATTTAAAGAAACTAATGACAGTAACGATATTTACTGTTACTCGTGAAAAATATTATTATATCGTAATGCTAATTAAATGCAGCCACTTTAAACGGTGTCACATATATTTAAGAATACTTTAAATTACAGCAAAATGATATATTACATTGGAATAATTTCGGCTTATCACTTCAAAATTACATTGAGCATTTCATAATTACTACTCTGTTATTACTGTACCTGCACATTTTAAATGAATTTAATTTAATTTCAGTTTGCACAATAATAGTGACTGAATTGAAAAGGATCTCACTAATTGCTGGTGGATTTAATAAGACATGGCTGCACTTTAAAATTCCAAGTGAGTGCAACCGTTAATATGGTCGTCTGCGATGAATTTATTTCACCAGGATGATTCTATTTCGGGCACATTTTTGTAAAAATTAATGGAGAGTACAAAAATCTAATGTTAGCAGTATCGGCTGTTCTTCGACGTTCTACATTAAATTGTATAAGTTTAATGTCAACATTTCTAAAAGTGATTAAGCATTCGATTTCACATACATTCCACAATTTTTTATTATGGTTTTTAAGGGTTAAATATTTGCTAGAACCTAGAAAGTCCAAAAGATTAATTCAAACAATTCTGCATCGCGTCAAAAATAGGTTGCCTTACCTCAATCGCATCTTAGCCACAGTTTTGAAGCGTTCCAGAACTTTTTCAAACTTAAAAAAAAAATCATACTTTAACTCCTATAAGTTGCTACTTGAACTGGCCTGTAACTCGTTTTCAAAATCTATACAGCAGGTATACTCTATAGCAAAGATTGCATGCCGCTCGACCACGCCTTCGAGAGACCACGAAACCCACATTTAACCAACACCTGCCCAATACAGAAGTTAATTAGTGTTTCGCCTCGCTATGCGACTTGGACACGAAGTTAGTACAATTCCACTACAGGAACAACATTTCATTCTCGATAATAAACTTATTTAAGTTACAATTAAAGTAACTTAGCTCTAGAAATAAGACTATTGTCTTAGACATTCTTCTTCTGTCAAAAAATACATGTACAACAGTGGAATGATAAAACAGTTGATATTGATGAAATATTGTAAAAATTCGATGTAGCCAAGTGACTATGGTTGGTTACCACCGCGATTATCACTGAATCTCAATGATTTTGATGGTACAGTACAGTGTAAATATAGTGTAAATTTTATTTTGAAAAAATATATCCAACTGAGACATTTTGTTCATATAAAACGTAAAAAAGTCTATTTGGTAAAATC
>DWME01006108.1:0-14058 GCA_018244795.1 Parelbella ahira ahira | reverse complement strand
AGGTGCGCGCCATGGATTTGAACCCAGCACCCCCGGAGTGAGAGGCTGAATTCTTAACCACTAGGCTATCACTGCTACAATTATATTTCTATTCATATATATTTTATAATAATAAATAGATATTATATCATATGATTTATCGCAAGTCTAGTATCAGTGTTTCTATAAGTAAAATAAATATGTCAAAATGTTTATAATTTAAATGTGTTTTAATAATGAAACATCCATTTTCCTTAATAGCGCCGCTGCCTTGTAATTATTGTAGGCATATGATGATGTGATAACGGTTAACAAATAATATAATGTTCTAAACAATAGAAAAATAAAACTTGACATCGCTTTTTAATTTTAAATTTAGCGGTACCCTTGTTTTTGCATTTATACATATTCTTAAGCGTTTATCTCAAAGAGACAGGCAAATATAATTCGCGCCTGCAACGGTCTTCACAGTTAATTAAACTCGTCAATCAACCTAGTCTGTTGAAAAAACTTTTGACTTGCCTTTCTTTCATTATGCCCAATTTACTACGCCTAGATATAACTGTCTCTTTCAACTTTACCATTTATAGTCGTTTAACAAATACGTTTTGTTTATGAACTGCCATGTCATTCTTTCTACATGACCACACTATCTTAGCATCCTTTTCTTAATGCTGAACTCTACATGTTTTTTCACACCACCTCATTCTCTGCTAACATCATTCCCATATTTATCAGATGTACTCACTTTACAGATACTTCTTAATGCTGTCATTTCTACCGCACAAATCCTAACTTCATTACGTCTCTGCCATGCACGATATTCACTATTTTACAATAGTGATGAAACCAGCGCTTCTCAACGTACCACAAGAGGTGCATTTGCGCAACGCCTCATTTAATTTATCACCATCAATAATTCGCCTATCAATATCGCTCTTGTATTCATCTTGCGTTTAAATAATAACTATGTATTAAATAATAACTATGTAACCTTTGTTCAAATAACTAACGTTTAAATAATATTTATACACACCAAAAGGTGCTGGCTCAGCGCAGATCGCAGTAGAGATGGTCACAAGAATTGTAAACAACAAAATAGGTAACACGAAAGACTTCATCACGAGTTCTATTACGATTCACAGTTACGACTACAATCAACAATGAATACAGCGTTCCACACGGCTTTATATATACACGGGTACTGTGCATTTGTGTGCACGCAGCCATAATTATAGTCATTAGTTTGCCTCCTGGTGATATCATGATGAAATTTATAAATAGCTATTTAAATTAACACTTCCCAATAAATGGGTTTCAAGGTTATTACCCTTAATAGGCAAACCCATCCTGGTACACAAGATAAAGTTGATGCCGGCCTACAAGCTATGTAAATGAAATACTTAAAACTCACGGAGATATTTGATATCGGAATACCAATATACGTAATACAAAAACAAAATATGCTATTTTGATTTGACATAACAAATCAATATAATGTTTTTATAGTCTTCCCTCACATTTTGAGAAGAGGAGAGACTACTTTTTCGTTCGAAAATGCTTATACTTTTAATCGCTTAATAATCAGTAAACTAACGATATCTAAGTATAGCTTTGTATTAAGCATCTGTAACATCGATTTATAATTATGTTTAATTACTGCGAGACACGAGAGTCTATGGGACATATAAAATGTCATGATATGAACACACATAAGTGTTTCTTAAAGGCAGAAACAACTGTTAGTACGCTGTTAGTTTGCTGTTTGCTTTTCTAACGCGCCACCTTTCTCGGAAGCTTTAATGGACTGGATGGCATTTGCCACTTGCCACTTCTAGGCAAAATATCGTATACCTAGGTATATGTATTTATATTGAGAAAAATAAAACAAACTGAAAATAGATGATCTTTTATTCGTTTATTCTTTCGCTATTATCGTTTTAATGTAATATTATAAAAGAAACCAATATTGTGTTAGAAAAGAAAAAAATCATGCTGTGGTAATACCAAATTTCCAATTCAATAGTATAATTGTATATAATATTCAAATATAGTAATTATTAGTTGTATAAACCCAAACGCGCTGCTCAGCACAAATTTCAGTAGATATGATCTTAAGAATCGTAAACAACAAAATAGGTAACACTAAGTGCTTCACCTTGAATAGTCGTAGAGTAGTAATAAGTATGGAAGCAATAAGTGTGGTAATAAAATGTCTAAAGTCAGCTGAAAGTTCCACTTATCTGTTCTAAGTAAGTTGTTAATTTCTTTGCATTGTAAAATTACGTGATGTGCAAAATTTGCAATGGATCATGTCAGAAGCTCATCAGCACTGTTAGAATAGAGAGAGATATGTGACACTTTATACTTTCTGTCTACCAGTTAACGGACCTGGCGGGACGATATCGCCACGAAAGGTCTATATAGGTTACAAGGTTACGACTATAAATACGTTATAAGTAGATGATCAGTGTGTACTATAGAGTAATAATAATAACACACGAATCATCAATCTTACTTACTACACAGCGATACAAGGCAATAAAAGTCCAGATCGTTTCGAAGTGAGGCAGGTGTATCGTAAAATTAACTAACATTTGATGTTCTCGGTCTGCCATCTGGAAGACATTACGACGTATCTTCCTAACTTTTATATTTACTTTGTGAAACCGTAAAGAGGTGATCCATTTGCGATAGAGTCAACAGTTCACTTTTTTTTGACTTAATTATTAATTGTATATAACCATTTGCTCGTCCATGGATACAACTTTTTCTGTCTTCCGAATCATTAACCTTTATATTGCATTAGCCACGGTTAACCAGACAAATTAAGTCGCGCTAACCAAACAGATTTTAATCGTCAATGGAACATTGTTTTAAGAGAGTAAGGTAGTAATGACCGACACTAAACCTTGGATCTTGTAAGACAACACAATAGGGTACAACAACAGAACAAGTTTTCGGTCTCACTCGACGATTCTCTCTAGTAAGGCCCATTACAGTTATGACGACTCAACGTTATATCATTTCAAAAAGAGACATGACTCTCAGTTTATCTATCAACCAAAATGGGCACATTTACCATACACTTTTGTATATTTAGCGTGTATGTATAATGTATATAAGGCGTATTATGCAACATTCAATTAACTAACGTAGTTTTAATATAATAACGCTCGAAAAACTAAAAAAAGGCTATTGTATTCGGTATAAAATGCACTAAAAATTTATCTAAAGTACAGCAAAAGTATTCACTTCATGAAAATTCCAATTCTTATGAATTTTTCAATTAACTTCGCCGTCTACTAGCTAATGAATGAGAACTTGTACAAAGCTTTGTTACAAAATGTACAGTAAGAATATTTGAAAACTGAAAAAGTTTACAAATATTAGCTTTATTTAAAGGCTCAATAATAGTAATTACGCTAGAGAACTTATTATTTCCGTCTTCACAATTTTCATCAGTAAAAATGAAAAGGGATTGAACATTTGAAATCATGTTTTATAATAATAAATATGTATATGTTTGAAATATTGTATTATTAGAACCTAACTATTAACTATTAATAAACAATCAGATTTTTTTAATTATTAAATGTCATGTAATCACTGCGTAAAACCCATAAACATGATACAAAACAGTATTATTCATTATTGTTGTTACACAGAGAACTTTAGTAACATAACTCTCAAGACCCAGCCTAAGTCTCTTCCACGGATATTTATATCTTTGTACGCACTATGTTAGCTCAGTGGACATTAAAAGGAATATCATTTCACTAATGGACCATTTATATGTACGTGTGTTCATATATCAGCTAAAAAACATGGCGCTGGGCGCTTTTGTTGTCACCTCGGGTGTTTACGAGAGAAATGGGAACATGAATAAGTATTATGCGCGGTATATCTCAATCTTAACTTAATAAAATAAAACTATTAAACAGACCTTCTGGTTTTAGAATATGTTCCTTTGGTTTAACGGGCTTAATATTGATTTTTATATGAAGTTGTCCAGTATACAATAAAATTTTTTTTTTTAATCAATTACATTACGTACAACGAAAATACAGTTCTCAGTAACAAAGTCATTGCTATTATTTGAAGATTTCCTCTTCTCTCGTACTAATAAAACTCGAAATCCACGCTACGATAACAAACTTACTGTGGTTGAATACAATAATATATCGTGATTAATTCTTTAACTATATTTCAATTATTTACACACCAAAAACCAACAATGGAAATGATTGTTTATTAGTATATATTTTTATTAACGTTTAAAACTACTCTTCACAAAACAAACGTATAAAGATATCTACAAAAAAATCCGTTTCGTACTCTTTAAGCTGTACAGCAAAACGAACCTTGATTTCCCAATGTTTAGTACCGGAACGAAAGTGAAAATGGTTTCGCGTGAAAATAAAGGAAATCAGACCGTTTCGCCCAACAAAGCGCTGGTCGGGGACAATGGTGGGGGAGATTCAACAAAATGTAAGATAAAGATGAAATATAATTTTGATAATGGACTCTTTATTACCGCTGAATTTCTGTTCAGAGATTATCTTGATTTATTGGACGGGCCGGAGATTTTAGAAGTGACATTAGTCTAATTGATGATGAGTGCGTTGAGGAGCTTTTTAGTCGTCGAAGGTTACGGCGATAACCCTTACAAACTCGTCAATCTGAGTTTTTCTGAGTGATCTTTATCGTTGGTAATGTAGCAGCAAATTTTCTGGTTCACTAGTTTTTCGATGTCTCATTATCCAATCTCGTTTTACAGTTGTTTGTAAATTCATTGGATCGTTCTGGTTACTTGAGTGGACAATTCATTCGTGGGAATATGGAATAATTGAGCTTTAGCGCGTTTATATTCCATTTTCAAATTTTCAAAAGGGGAACTGTGAGCACGCAACCAGGTGTTTCGTATTTGTACATTCTCACACTAGAGTATCTTTATTAAATACGGCGTTGATTTACACACTTGGATAGCAGTGTAGTCTATAGCCTTCTTACTTTGTCAAGAGGTCCTTGTACAATATCGGAATAATGTCGGAATTGGAATAAGGATAGATGATGCTAATAATAAATATTCTTTCCATTAGTATATCACAATACCGTTTCAATATGACAATACAGGTCAAAGTTTCCGTCTGTCATTCCGACTGTATTTGGATTTTATATTATTAAAAGGATCTAGGATATAATATATGTAGAATTTAATATTGCAATTTGAAAATACAAATATATAAGTATGTATACGAGTATGTACATTGTCAAATCGATGGTTAATAGGAATAGGCAGAGACAAAGTATTTCTTTCTGTTACCGTCCTGGCAAACTTATATCACCGTTTCTGATTATACGAGTACCTACGTACAATGTATTATTGATCTTATACTGCAAATGTTTAATAATAAACTAATTGTATTTTGTGTTACATATGAGGAATTTTTCACCGCTTATGCTCTTGACTGACTACTTATTGGTTCGAAATTACCAACTACGGATGAAAATACTTTCCAGCATCCAAAAATACTACTATTAATCTACTAATAGTTTACTTGGACTCTGAAGTACGACAATTTTTAGTATAAAAGGAAACTAACACTTCTCAACGTTATAATTTAAATGCCGCAACGTAAATAACGTAATAAAATATAATGTAATAAATAAAGTAACTTCCTAACTAATATTCAATGTCAGAATTTTAAAGCGGTATTTATAAATACATTATTGTGATGACATTGATGTTAGTGACATGGTTTGTCATAGGTCGAAGAAAGGGAAGTAAGTATGAAATCTCAGAAATCAAAGAAATCCAATTATCAAATACCAACAATCATCATAGTCATTATCATCATAGCTATTAGCCTTAGTACATTACTGGACATGTCTCCCCTGATTAGGTTTTGGCCATAATCGTCACACTGTTCCTAGGGCATGGAGATAGCAGAACACTGGTTCTCGCAGCGTCCAGCCTGCTACCCGTCGACAAACAAACATCATACACCGTTCGTAATCTATCAAAGTCAGGAAGCAGTCATTTTTATACAACCCTATCGCATTCAACATATAACCCTCTGACACCACACCTCGTGAGTACAGTACTCGTAAATCACTTTAATATATATCAACACACGGACCAAGGTGCAAAGGTGTCTGCAGGAAAAGATGACAAAATAAAAACGTCAAAAATATGGAAAAACTTACACGTAAAAACAGTCTACGAGGCGACGAACCGGTTTGGAAGTTTTTAATAAAGAACCTCTGACGAGTATAGTTTGGTGGTGGATTTCATAAAAGTTTTCACAGATATGGAAATTGAATTAAAGTTAGCCAAAAGAAAAAATCGCCCGGTACAAGACTTCCCAGTTGAGGTGATGTTTCTGGAAGTAATTATTTTTTGTACATGACTGCTACGTTAGTCGAGTTGTTGCAAAACGCGACTGTTGATCGAGTAGACCTGTGTTCGAATCCCAGGTACTATTTAGTTTGCTAACTTGAATTTTCTAACTTCGACTTTTCTAACTTTCATTTTTTATTAGAAAACTTTCTGTCTCCCCTTCGTGGGTTACATGTGATATTACGTTATCTTAACATATTTTGTCGCCCATGATTTATCTTATTTTCTTAAAACGCATAAGGTGTGATAGTAATTTCTTCTCTTTATAATGACTATAGAAAAATATAAGGTATATATAAATATGTTTTAATAAAAACAACATTTTATTACCACGCTATCAGCAATAAATTAGCTTGTAAATCAGTCGAAATTACATTCTATTTTTATTTCATATTTCAATTATTTCAAAGTAAAAAAATCTACCTGATTTCAACAACAAAGAGGCCCGTTTTTAAAAAGAAAGCATTCTAAGTAACGAAACTCAATTGAAGCGTAAAATTCAATTGTATACTAGCTTCTACATTCAACTTTGTAACTCGAGCATAAAAGTAAAGTAGAGCGCGAAAATTGAATTTTCATTACAATCAATTGAATAATTGTTTATTTTTTGTATTTAAGGAAAAATTTACCTTCACACAAATTAATTTCCGAATTATTTCCTTTTCCGAATTTTTCGAATTCCTTGTAAGGTATTTTGCATTCAGTAAAATACTACGATTCTAAGTATTGAGAAACATTAACTCTTATCATTCCGAGAGGTCCAAGATCCAATAGTGGAATGATTAAAGTGTGGTTGATGATGGATTAGAATTAAGTGACGTTGCTCTGTCCAAATGAACTTGGAATCGGATTAAGACTGCAGCTCATACACAGACGAGTGAGGTTAAAATTGTGACTACGCTGGCGACACTGACAACGGATGATGTCATATCAGCTAATTACATCTGGGTAGATGTTATTTTGTACAGGTGCAAGCAAGCATAGCCAAGACGAAGACTGTATTACGTTTTGACTACACTTATAGAGCTAAATGAAGATAGATTGGTCATCTCATGTTTAGTTAGGATAGAATTTACTAAGAATTTGCACTTGTAAAAGTGACAATATTTTCAAAAACCACTCAAACACCTCACCTCATAGGTACTTTGAACCAACATTAAATTAAATTTATCCTATTGAGTAGTTTTTACCACTCTATATAGAGTTTGGATGTATTATTTTTTAATGACGGCATAATTCATTGCGACAATAATATATAGAGAAAGAAACGTGGAAGTTCTGAGTGGGATAAACATTTGAATGAAATTTCATAACTCCATTTAGTAGAGTAAAGCTCTACTTGTATTAATGATAACGAGGCTATTACGGAGATAATTGTGGCAGGTCGACAGGCGAATGCGATGAATTATTAAGAGAATGTACTTCTCATTTTGTACAGTTATTACAGCATTTATATGAATTAAAAACTTTGGAGACTAACGTCATGGTTAGTAAGTCAAATATACGGATTAAATAATTAGAGCAAAATTTAAAAGAAATGTTGTTTATTGATTAGAATTAGGTAATATCATTGTTTTTTTATCATCAATAAGGAAGATATATAGGTATTTTTAATTGAACTATAAATATACAGAGAAATAAAACTCATATATATACCTATTCTAAAATGAAATCCTATTTTTGTAAAGGCTTATTAAAAATATTATTAGGTAACTATACAAAATTGTCTTTGAAATTATTACAATAATGTTTTTTTCGCACCTGATTAGTTTTGTCCTGACTTGATTATTATTATCTAAAATAATTACAAACGCTCCCACTCGCTCCCATAGTGGCCGTTTTTTTTCTAATAAACCGACAAATATTTATCAATTTACGAAATAATAGTAGATAATATATTTTGAAATCTAAATAGATTTGTACCTGAACGGGCGGATCTCCCAAACTCGAACCATTATCTTAAACCATTATCTTGATCTGCGTTCGATTAGTATCGCCTCAGCAATAACCCATTACCGCCTTATCGTAGGTCTCTGGCTTGGGTCTACTTCGAAAACTGCGGGGCGCGTCCAGCTTACGCTATTTAACTGTTTCACTGCGGACCGCTCGAAATAGGCTTTAGCTGCCAAACTGTGTCTCGAAACTTTGTAAATCGCCCTCAGAACCTCTGTCAAGGCTTAACGGCTGTATCTAACGATTTCAAACAATACACATCGCACAACGTACCTTTCGAAATACGACAACATTAGTAAAAATTTGCCGGTAACTACGAGTATTACTAGAGGTAATCGAATATGTCAATAATCGAGAATAGGTATATGGAAATTCCTTTGAATCTTCGTATTAAGAAAAACCCTTGTAATTTCCTATATATGTATGTACCTATATAATTATGAAGAAGTCGTTTTCTTTATATAAATAATTATTACGTTTTACAACATCATATAACTATATTTATGTAAGTGTATAAGCAAATAAAACGTAAAAATTACAATAACATTCGATCAAAAATTACAATAACATAGGATTAACTTCTCAGATCGGGTACTATTTGTTTCCCTAATTTTAAAATCCTAGTAATGGCTCGGATTCTAGATTCGTGTTTAGTGTATGGTAAAACAGGATGTGAGCTATGTTTATTGGTTACGTAAATATAACTGGTGAAATGTGGAATCCTCGGGCTACCTCTTCAGGAATTACAGGCGTAATATTAGGTATATTACGTACATATTATCAATATTAACGCTGCTAGTTGTTGGTTCACCATAAGTTTAAGAGCACACGAACAAAATCTATTCTCCCAACTTGAAATTATTGTCAAAAATCAGACGTTCTGAATGACGACCATCAAACAGCGCTTTACATCGCTAAATATTCTCACTAGGTGTTTTACCAATATACATATATGTATATACTTCATTTTTCCATTACAATTTAGATGGCGTAATATGGTCATTAAAGTAATTATCGCTTAGAGTAATAAAGTAAGTAATAAAGTAAAGTAATAATCCTGACCCGCATCCCTTGCTTAACTTCAGAACAATATCTAATATTCCTTAGGATAATTATCTCTCGCTGAAATGACACAGGAAATATTGTATGATCTACAAATAAACGAATTTCTGAATAACTAGAATCGTAGCAACATTGATTTTATATTATTGCTTCCAAGACCTTCTTTTGTTTGCGGTATGTCACCTTCGTAACAGTGATTTAATAATCGTTATCCTACTGTTATAAATATATTGTATAGAGAGTGATGAATGGTCACAAGGCACGGCAGCTCTATAACAATGGAGATATCTGGTGCTCGCTGCCTACCCCTAACGGAATTGGTGTGATATTATAACATTAACCTAAATAAGTTTCTCAGGGAACTGACGATACATTATAATAACAATATTTATATTATAATAACAATATAATAATATTTAACATGTACAATGTAAAAAGCATGTAATGTAGACCCAAGTCTGTCTGATTCGAATACCCGTCGCTGGAGATTATTAAAACTTTCCGCTTTCATAATAAACTTCCATATTGGAACCACTGAGTAGATTTTTTGTGGAAATCCGTCTTTAATTACATTCATTTATGCAGTTCTGTAACTGGAACTAGTTTCCTAAAAAGTCGAGGAAATATTACAATTTGTCGGAGTCTGTTCATGTAGGTATCTACATATCATATTATTATGTATATTATATCATATGATCATACATCGCAAGGTTACTGACGGAGTAGGCGGAAAGAGATATTTACTGCATCACCCTATTATTTTATTAGTAATGTATGTAATTTTATGTAATAAATAACACCATATGGTATACGTAGTAATTATTAAAAAATAAATATGATATCAAAGATATAAAGTTTAAATACAAATGTTAGAATTTTATTATCAATAATTGTTCTTACTATAACAATACAGCTGTTACATGATGGAAATAAACTTTGCAAGTTTGCTGAGGAATATTTATTAAATTATTTAATAAACAGTTAGTTTCGTAAAATCAACTAATTTCTAATTACACTATTCACAAACACCCACAATGAACTTTACTTTATAGAGTTTATATTTGTACATTATTAGAAGTAACTTAAGTACACAATACAATATGTTTTGTATTGTGTAATTTTTTATACTCGCAAAGCAGAGCCAGTTAAAGAATGAAACATATGACTAATTAAAAATATATAATTAAAACGTGAGAATTAATAATGCTAAATACAAAGACTAAACATTTTTTATATTAGTTTGCAGCGCGCAAAATTGAAGGTCCGCGCAAACAACGGCTTAGACCGACTTTTGTTTGTTTCTTTCTTTGAACTCAAAACAATTTTAATATCCCAGTCTACAGTAAAAATAGGTTTAAGACTAAGAGAAAATGCATTTAAAAATTAGTTAAAGCGCCTTAGAGAATATCTGCAGAACACACTACTAAATAAAAATGATAAAAATCCTGTTTCATCTTTATATCTCAGTTAACATTACATACCTATGTAGGTACAATCATTTATGTAGCGGTTAAGTAAATCCTTAAAATACATTGCTTCGTCATCATCATCATCATCAGCCGGTCGAAGTCCATTGTAGAACATAGACCTCTCTGCGGGGTTTTTGGCACGCGGGTTCAGGATTGCCGAGCATGACTTTTCGCACCGCTAAGCCGTTGCCCATAGGCGGCCAGGGTATTTAACCATTCCTTAACATAAAGTCATTACCTAATGAAAAATTCCTAATTTTGACGTAGCGCTGCAAATTGGCATTTTAATATTCCCTATTGGCCCTTTGAGGCAAGTTCGAAAGTAATCTCGGTATTGTTTAAATTTGCTCAGAGGTCATTGACTTTGAAGTTAGATTTGTTTTACAGTAAAAACTTTTTCCGTCCTAATTTACAGAATTCAAAGTAATTTCTACACTTAGATGTTTTCAGGTTGTACATTATTTTCAACATTAATAAAAAATAAACAAAAACTCGATTTCATACGTTTTTTATTATTCATATTGAAGGGAAACGAAATGTTACTAACTACACTTATGATCACAATATGTACGAAGGGGACTTATATTTTTGTCTTTTTGAGCGTCAAATATTGTACTACGCAGAGTTTGCGCTAGGATTATCAAGATACGAACAAGTACACGTGTACAAAACCTATTAACATATTGTACAAAAAGCTGTTGCCCGCAACTTTGTTCGCATATTTTTGAGTTTTTCCCGATTTTCTTTTATAGAGCAGACCGCGCCCGACCGGAAATATCCAGCCTAAGCTTAACTCTATTCAGTTCGCTCGTCCTTATGTATGTGATCTCAACTTATATTGGTAATATCCGAAACAATTTTTATTTTAACCTTTTGTACAAACTATAGTAACATGAACTTTTATCATTATAGTTTTACGAACAATAATCAAGGTTTCAGTCTAATCGTCTGAACAGTATTTTATTCCAATAAATATTTAAAGATATTGTCTATCTCAATTGATCTTTATTTCTTATTTATGAACCGATTGAAAACAAACAATTTACTAAATGTTATGTGAAGTTCACCACAATTTATTTGTGTGCGTAAACCGCACCCATATTGGTTAAGCCGTTTCTGAAATTGGCCTGAATAAACATATAGACAAAAATACAAACAGACAGACGGTCAGAAATTCTGTAACTCGATGTTTTGATTTATATTACATGAATATACCTACCTATATACCTATATATTTACCTGTTATAGCAGTTCTTCAAAAGTATATTCTATAGTACTTTAATCCAATACAGTTTTATTGTTAGTATATGTATAACAGATATACATATGTACATGATATAATGAAAAGCTTCTATAGAATATAAAATGAACGTTATATAAAAAATACATTTGAATGCTTAACCATAAACTCAACACAAATCTCAGTACTTCAGCTTTCATTACACCAGCGACGAAAATAAACTGGCGTTTCGAGCTTTTATTTAAAGAGGTCTCACATTGAAGCGCTTTACAAAACTTGAGTATATTTCTATGAAAATTATCGTTGCTCTTAATTATGTTTGAGAGATTTTAATCAAAATGAAATAATATTGAATTAAGTGTTGATAATCATATTCTTCATAATTATCATTTTTTGATGGCTCCAGTGGTGAACACGGGTTTCCTCTCAGAATTAGTTAAGGTCTGCCATGCTGGCTAAGTGAGGGTCGGCGAGCTTTGCAGGCCTTTGAGAACATCGTGAAGATCTGTAACTATATTGTGTAGGTTTCGTCAAGATGTTTTCGTTAACCATTGAAGCTATTACTAATTACTTATTCTTAAAATGCATATAATGTTTGAGAAAAGAAAGGTGTGTTGCAAAATTTGAACTTGGAACACAAATGGCAAACGAATCCTAACCCTTAAGGCTATCCATGTTCGCATAAATATATTATGTTACATTTACTTTTTCGGACTGTAGTCTAACTGCAACATGGATAATTTTATTCAATTTTGTTATTTTAAAAGAGTGCTGGGAGTTTTTTTCTCCGGCTTTTTTCTCCCGGTCTACTATAACCTGAGGGGCTCACAAAGCCGATGTACGACTAAAACATGACTTTCATTGAGTGTAAGTATATACCTTATAATGAATAAAAGAATTTGAATTTGAATCTTACGTCAGATGTTATTTGTATATACATATAAAACGTCAGCGCAATCTAATATGTTTAGTTATTCAACATTAATACACATGAACCAAGTAAAAATTACAAAGAATGAATTCACTTTGTTCTATCAAACAATTTAATCTGCTGTTGCTTTGTGGAAAAAAAAATTATTACAGTTAACAAAGTGGATATTGAATCAATGGGCCTTTATGGACGTATTTAATTGTATAAAATTATATCAACAAAAAATCATAATGAGCTGAAGTAACAGTTTGTTTTTAAATATATGAATCATAAGTAATGGCTTCTTTATTATACTTACAGGGCAGTGATAGAATTCTTTCGGGTTTATTTTTTATATTTAACCCGGCAAACAGACAGACGGGCCACCAAATGGTAATTGGTCATCGTCCCCTATGGAAATTTCCAGTACCCTAGGAGTGCCCAATAAGTTCCAGGCTTTGAACGAGAGCTCAAATTGGCTACTTTCATTTAGTGAGAACGTTAGGAGATTTTTTGAATTTTAATTTTTAAAGGGAATGATCCCGAAGTAAACTGACGATAACTATACTACAAGGGCATCGAAGACGGTAAATAAATTTCCTATTGCCTAGACGCTGAGTCAACAGATTTGCGCTTGGCGATCTCAGAGCTGTTCAAGACGTAACTGTATTAGCATTTTCAAAAAAATTCGATTAACTGATGCGCGCTTTTCTCAAAGGTGGTTATTATGTTAGTGGAGTTTAAAATGAGCTTTCGAGCATATAGACAACGGATGTAGAATAATAATTTTATCATTATTAACAATACATCGGGAAACCTCACACATGGTCCTCTGATCATAAATTAAACAGGCGTGGTTATCTAAATAACGTAACATCACGCCTGTAATCCCAGAAACGGTAGGCAAAGGAGTGTTGTTCACTCCCACGTTTCACTAGTTACGTTTAAGTCCCTTAAAATAGATTGTGAGCCTATTGCCATACACCGGGCACAATTCCAGACTCCGAGTCACTACTAGAAATTCTAAATTAGAAAAATCCAA
>DWME01006107.1:0-14060 GCA_018244795.1 Parelbella ahira ahira | reverse complement strand
TAGAATTTAAATTAGGGTCATTCTGGAGTTTTCTGTTTGTTTTATCATCAGTACCAGCCTGCCTTAGTCCACCGTTGTAATTTTGCAATATGTTACACATGCATAAAATCAGTATGATGATCAGAGTATGATAATATCATTCATAGCAACATAATACAAATTTTATTAACATAAAGAATGATAAAACTTGCAAGTGAAAGAAAATGTCATAAACGGGTCGCCCTAAGTAACAGTCTAACAGAGCGGAGATGTAAAAAGTTTTAACGTGTCAATAAATCAAAAAATAATAAATCGCTTTACAGCCTTCAGCTTATCTCAGCGACCATCGTAAATCACGATCGAAATAGGGGTTGTTTGCGTCAACTCTGGCGTAGGTACGTAGGTTGCCGTAAATGGACAGTTCACTTATAAACACTTAAATATTGCCACTTATCTGATGCAAGACGTAAAAATGTCTTAAATCTAACGGCGAGACATTTTGCAATATTATTACATGTTAATATCGCCGCAACTGTTTTTAGTGACATCATAAACAACAAACATAAAACAGATAATTTACGAGAAACAAAACCTATATGTGTATGTTTGGCTGACCACACAGCTAATGAATAGAGATTTAAAAAAAAAAACGAATATTAAGATTTTTATTTGTACGCACCGAATAAACATTTGTGCCTATCGGACATTTATTAATATTTGTGTTAAACGGGAATTGAAAATACAATGACCTTCAGTGCAGTTTGGTTCCCTTACCATCATACTGACAATCGAGTTTTTGATTAGTATAATACTTTAATATTCTTAGTATATATAGGCACACCGTTTTATCAAAATCATTAAGTAAAACGAAATTTCAAGCAATCAAACCACTCACCTTAAAAAAAGAACAACCTTCACTTTTAACCACTACGATTTTTTATTATTGAAACAACTATTAATAGTTCAGAAGTGTTATCAATATATTTTAAGCCTCAGTTATCATAAGGACATCTGATAACGAATTGTGAACAAGAAACTCATTAAGCGGCGCGTGAAGGTGCAGTCCAACACAATGCCCAGGATATTAAAGTCAAAAGCTGTCGCTCACGACTTCAGCTTTAACAAAGCAATGCCTAAATTTAGAAACATCACCGGGCAAGCGAATAAAATTTTGTGAACATGAAAAAGTCACCTACTACAGTTATACTTAGACGAATGTAGTTTGTTTTTAAATACTATGAACATGAGATAAATTGACGCCCATATTTTCAGATAAATATTGAGATAACATCAAGCCTCTATTTTCACGAAACAGTATGCCAAGGAGTGTAGTATCCCCCGCGATTCACCAGGAATACGGATATATTATAAGAAGAAAATTTCAACAGTATTTTAACAGGATTTGATAATAATCAAACATACAATAACATCATACGCCTTCATTTAGCGCTGTAAAATTTGTATCTAAAGGCTATAAAAAGATTTATACCTCTAAATATCTGAAAACGCGAAACACATTACTTCCATCAGAACGTAAAAGTAAAATGATCGTCAGTACGATCGTTTTATAGATATTCTTCACTCACCTCTCGATTGAATACATTATAAACTCACTCGAACATACATATAGATATGTCATAAAAAGTATTTGCAATGTAATTCGCAATACGCACATTTTATTGCTACCTTCAAACACCTTACACATCTGTATTAATTTATTGAGTATAAAACTTATCATAGTGTAAATGTAATCAATTAATTACATGTCATCGAAGATTACCAAATTGTATAATTTAGCATCTTATTAATAAAATATTTGGTTGCTTAAGACAACATTATATGATATTAGCATACTAGTAACTAAAATTCAGGTGTATTTATTAAAATAAGATTACGTAGAAAATTGACGTGATTTTTGTTTGCATGTTGCTTTTTTAAACAATGTATATACTTGTTAAAACTTCAACTTTCCATTTCGTTCCGTTTTTCCAAATTCCGTAGAAACTCCATTTATGACATTCGTCAAGTATGTATATGACATTCCATAGCTCAACAAAGTGACAAGTCACAGCGATTCGGAACGCTCAATCATACAATAATAACCGGTAGTTGGTATTAGAATAACAATCGGTAGGAAGACGGTAAACCGATTAGCTCGATACTCGTCACTTCGTATGACACGGTCACAATGAACTAAAGATTTACAAAGATATCAGCGATACAACTTGCCACAATCGACAACGATAATCTATAGGACTCAATCGATTTTATTAAAATTTGCATATTATATTGAATCAGAATAGCTAAGTAAAAAATAAGTAACTAAATGACTATCATAACTACTACTAAATAAATTACTATTATGAAGTCAATCATGACATTAATGATCATTATGAACTAACTGAAACCGAAAAACGGAAAAAATATGTATGCAATTAAAGTGATACCTCTATTCGAGACAATTTGATAGATAAACAAGAAATCGGTGCAGAGTACGGCTTAAATGGTGGGTAGTGTATTGTGGCCGGTTCGCGATCGGGCGCTGGAGATAATGACAAAGCGACGGGAACAATAAGCGATGCACTTCCTTTGACAATAGTAGGCCCATCCAGCTAGTTCTTAATTTATGAGATTATAAAGATAGGCGTCACAGAATCGATCAAGTTTCAGAAATTGATAAGGAGCGTAAGCATTAAAATGTCGTACTGGCTCTATAGATTTATATTAGTCATTGAAAGTGAGGGACTCTATAAAAGTTTTCATAATTGATAAATATTGACCAAATACCCTCAATTGCATAGTCCTTATATTACAGACTTAGCCGATAAAATGTTTGAGCTGATAACGGTATAATTTAAAGCACTGATATTCTTGTCAGAGGAAAAGTGAAACAACAGAAATAGCAAATGCGCTTACTTGTCCTGTGATATCTATAGCCAATCCTAAATAGGACAAGAGTCCTTGGTCAGCTCGTTTACAACTTTATTATTATTCTGATAACTGAACTGGAACACCTCATGTATAAATATATCTGCCTACCACAGTTAAATTCCAAAAAGCAATAAATTCCAGGACTACTCTGGTATTACCAGATCAGATCCCTGAATATGAGATTCTACCACATTACTGTTGATTACCTTACATAAAAAAATTGTACATGATAAGCGACATATTTGTAATGTTGATGGATTCATTTAATAACTTTAGAAAGTTGTAAGCTCATTCCCACATCGTTACCTTAAAAACTGTATGCATCCGTTGTCATGTTACTCATACGTGGGACAGTCTCCGTTGCTACGTATTTGAAACTAACGGTATGTAATAATTACTACTTTACTATAGTTCGCACTGTGTGGTCCAGCCACTCCACATCCCGTCTGCATAGTTTGTTCACGCTCCACGTTTTGAATATAAGACGCATCCGACAGTGTTATTTCAAGGTATTCCCTATAAAAGATGTATTATGGAAATGTTGAACGGACATGAAATCGAATAGAATTTAAAATCTATTACAATCAGCTTCATCTGTGATATCATTCCGAAGATAACATTATCATAACCCGGTGCTTCGAGGGTCTTTGGTTTTGTGGGATTGTTTATCATAAATATGTATATATTCCATATATTCGTTACTGAACCGGCATATGAAGTATGGGAAAATATTTCGCAGTTTTATAAAAAAATACATTAACAAAAAGACGCAAACTCAAAACGTTTATACGAAAGTTTGTATATCTGAACATTTATATTTGTAAATTACAGAAAACATTTTTAGGCTAACAAAAACTATATATATACTATACATATGTAGCAAAATTAGTAATCATTATCTCAGTAATACATGAGATGTAATTATTTTATGACATTAAATTATTAAAACAATTTAGAAATACCATCGGGTGAATGATACTAATAAAACTGAGGCTAAGGAATAAAAATGATAAAAAAAACTATAAAAAAAAACCCTAAAACTAACACTGTTCAGTGTTAGACAACATTGTAATGTCCAATTGTAATTATGTTTAATCGGATTAGATATGTAACTGCTGAAGTTAAACATACAGGTTTGTAATATTTGCATAATAAGCAGTAATCTGTCCGAAAAGTATTAAACAGCTGTAAATATTTCTCTCATGCGTTCGCTTAAATCTTTTTATCTATCAAATAATGTGCTACCGAAAATCACATAAAAATCAATCTTTAAAAGCCGATTTAGTTTTTAAATTGAATTGTATACATACATATACTCGTATCTTTGTCATTTACCTTCTTGGTCAAGTGATTTAATTTATGTCTAATAAATAAAAAAAAAAAATGAAAGTAAAGTAATAAAGTGACATTAAACAGATTACTACAGTTCTTCGTAAAGAAAATATAATTATGGTAGCCCGTGTCAAATGATACCTTACATAACTCTAATGACAATCATAACGGCACGGATAAGGGTAAAGAAACAGGGCGCGAAGCGTTCGGTTTGTCTTAGGCAGCAAATACAAATATTAGGCTCGAACAAGCAAACCAACGGAATAGCAAATCGCGTCTTATTTGTTCTAGAAGCGTACATTGAAGCAGGTTTGTATTTGTATAAAGAGCAGTGAAATGTTCTACAGTCAGTGACGTAAAAATCCAAACAGGTTGAAGGAATGATATTTCTAACTAAATCAATAAACAACTGATTGGGATAAAATTATAAATACTAAAGACGTTTGTAGAGCTCTTAGGCGTAATCTTGGATAAACTAGATACATCTGATATAGTAAATTTTGCAAAGAGCACGCCCGTTATGCAAACAGATACCGCAGAGACGGCTTTGAGTAACGAAAGTAAGATGCCAAAACATTAATGATTAGTCATTAAAGTGTAACATTACAAAAAAAACTATCTCAACTTAAAATATGCCAAAAGTAAACAATACTGTCCTTCGAAAATACTTGTAAATCAGTATTCGTCTACAATATTTCGACTATGATTGCTAGTCTAGTTAAATTTGTAGTATTTAAATGAGTTTTAAAATTATTCTTCACGTAAATGGATCTTAGGACAGGTTTCTAATTTTTTGTTTCAAAATTCCCAGTGAACTTATTTCGTCTTAACTTTTTCATCTTTGTCACAACGTTCTAGACATTGATCAACTGTCTGTCTACTAAATTTCCTCTAGCCGCAACAAATAGAACATCCTTATGATCATGCATTCGCTGCATAACATCGCAACAAGTGTATACAAAAAGTGGTCCCATATCTACTCCTTCAGACTTCGATATACGACCGTTGGAACGAAAAAATTGCGTTTTATTCATGGACAGGAACGTTAACATCGGTTTTATGTTAAATTTTGTAGTGTAATGGAAACAATGCATAATGCATCAGCGGAGCCCGACACAATGACACATCGCGTAGTTCGTTTGACGTTAGGGACAAACACGGTATAGAAATATCAAACGAATCATCGGTATTGGGCAAGTTTTTCACAGCTTTTCTTATAACCAGCAGTTCTTTAGGCCAGATCCCTCTTAGCTCTTTGTTCGCGTTCTTGCAAACGAAAGTCAATGTTCGAATTTAAGTGAACGCTGCCCTCGCGCATAATTGGGTCTCCTTTTTGTGCAGGAATCGAATACGAAATAAGTTCGATTATAATTCGGGTTTTTTTAATGCACCGACGTTTTTCTCAAATTCATAAGAGGCAATGTCACGTCAAAGTTCCGAAACTCTTGTACTTAAAACAAAAAAAGATCTGGAAATACTTACTTATATGGTACAATGTTATTAATATAAGTATTTAATTAAACTATAGAGGACTCAAAAATAAAATTATTTGAGCATCGCAGAATTGAATGGCGAAAATACTGATGTAATTCATTCTTCGTACATAAAATGGAATGTAAATTGTGCTAGAGCTCGTTTTGATTCCCAAGTGTGTATTTCATGGGAAAAACACAGCCCAAAATGCACATCTTTAAAAATATTTAAACTAGAAGTCGATTGAAACATTTTATTCCAGCGGTTTCATCAATACCCTCAGGATATCCCATATATTGCACTCAAGGGTGCAACAAATATCAGAATCGGTGACCGCAAACTGTTTTGCCGGCGACCGCCTTCCACTCGCCGGCAACCAAAGCATTCACGGTGCATAAATTTTTAGAGCTTTAAAAATGCATAAATGAGCTCGTCCGTGTTTTTAAGTCGCTTTTTGTTAATGAATGGTACATTTAGGCTATAATCTGGCATGTTTGGACATTCCTCACATTGTGAACTTTTTAATAATCGGCTTAGCCGTTTATGGAACATAAAACTCAGCTCAGAATAGTCTTTACATCACGATTGGGATCTACTTAAGAATTCTTCGAGCCATCGATGATCAGATAGCGTCGAAACATGAAAGCATCTACGGGCACAATATGTGCTATCGAAAGGAGGCGTGCGTGTGCGTGGGCACCGCGTCGGTGGACATTGTCTAACATCCGATAGACGAGGCCAAATATTGAGACCGTGATGTTATCGCCGATTATAATGTTCGTTTATTAGTATTTACACAAGTATAGTCATTTAGCGATATCACTAACAATTGATCTTTGAACGGTTTTTTTTGATGGAAAGGTGCTCTCGCATAATAGCGGCCGATACCGACGTTTATTGACTTCGATCGCATTATCAAAATTACCTTCTATAAATATTTTGGAAAGAAACGATAAAAGATAAGACAGTAATCGGCTTCTAGGGATATATCCAAAATGTTGAACAGTTACTTTATAGGCTTTAAATATTTATTATTTAATTATCTCATTTACATATATTGTAAAGATTGTCAGTTTCACACATTTACAATAACAATGGTATTAAAACATTGAAATTACGTCAAGAAAATTTAATTTAGTAACTACATATTATATTGTTAATTATAGTTAAGTCAATAAACATATTATAGCTAACGTTAGTCATGGGTATTTAATGTGTCTTAAAAAACCTTTTAAATTGTCATTAACAAAAACAAAAAAGAGTTTTACAGAACTAATTGAACGGAAGGAGTCACAGAACAAATTGAACGGAAGGAATCACAACATTGCATTCGAATGTCAAACAAAATGGAGTTTTCAAGCAGTTTTTATTTAAATCAGCACACGTGAAGCGGTATCGCGATGCCAGTTCGGAGCTAATGAAGGGAGCACGTTTGGGGTCACCGCGCCTCATGAGGAGCGAATGAGCACTATTAGTACTTGCCTCTAGAGATCTACGGGTCTGACTAGCTGAGTGCTGTACAACCATACTTTGTACTTACTTCCATTATTGCTATAAATAGTCCATTTCTCACGAGGGAAAAAAATATTTTTAGAGTAAAATCTCACTTGGTGTAACGATGAAGGAAACCATCATCAGGTATGTTCACCTTTGATTTCTCCAATTTTGTGTGTATTATTATTATTGTAATATTGTGTAAAACCTGCTTAGCCGTGCTGGGCCAACGTGACAGACTATGGTCTTAACCCTTATGATTTTGAGGCTAACCGTAGAACAAACAATATTTTGATGATAGTAATGATTAAATTAAAAAAAATTGGAATTAATATGCATATGAATTCTGATGATTTTTAATCCGTGGAACATTTTCCCTTTTTCTCTCACATGACCTGATTTCTTGTTTCGTGTTTTTTCATACATTGAAATAATATAAACATCGTCACGCTATCGCATCTATAACGCGTTTCCAATTCACAGATGTCGCTAGTGTTCCTAAGCAAAGTTAATACTTACGTCATAGGCAAAATAAAATACTCTTAAATTTATATTTGTCTTCATCGTTATTAATACATCCACGAAAGGTAAGATCAAATCGTACATCAAAAACACCATTAATTTGATCGATACAATAAAATATGGACGGATCCAGGGTAAAACTCGAATAGATATTAAATCGCTTTAGGAACCTCATAACGGATTCAGTAATTTGCCCATACGTCTTGCTATGGTCGTTTCGCTAGATTAAAACCCTGGCCACCCTTCATAAATCGTACCCGGTACCCGACTTTATATATTATTCAAACCAATGAAATACGGAAAAACGAATCCGAGTAGCCAAAGTGTCAATGAAGGCACGAGCGATACGTGAGCCGGTGACACTGTTTACTGCATTTTTCAGTGTTAACCTCAAATAAAACGGATTCCATGCATATTATAGTATCATCATATGTACGAAATACTGGTGAGTCGACGAAGGGTCTGGTTTATGGCGAAGCTTTTATTCGTGAAGAGTCAATAGTATATACCGATGTGGTCATTCCCGTTTGTGGCGACGAATTCAGGGAGTACCAACATAAAACGAATGGGTGCCCGTATGAAATATTGCTTTATGAGCTATTCAAACTTGTGGCACGCTGAAATACAGTTATATGTATATATTCCTGTTTATTATTAGGGTGGCTCTCTAAATAGTGAGTTATTTAACCCATTTATGGCTCGGATGGTCTGTTTGTGGCTGTCGCGGGTCAACACCTTTGTAGTTGTTGTCGGTCGTAAAACAGTCTTCTCAGCTATAAACAAATGATAGCTTGGAAGATGAGTGGCATCAAATAAATACTTACCTCATTTAATATATTGGTTTGTTGTAAATTATTTTTAGTAATTTGTTGTTATGGAGCACTAGATCACGGTTATATCATTTATTACTATTAACGCCTTTCAGACGGCAATTTAATAGATCATTTAAAATCTGAGTTGTTTGTTCAGGGTAAATGTATCAGATATTTTAAAAAATGTATTTCATCTACCGCGAGCGAGATTTGTATTACTACACCAGTAATTCTTGATTATACCTACATCAGAAGTAGGAAAAGTAAATTTTTTACTTATTACAGCTAATATTTAGAACTTTTACTATAATTACTAATATTACGTTTTTTCACTATCTGATACAACATTAACGGCGTTTATATAAACGCATTTGGTTATACGTCAGATTGACGTTAGAAACTTAATATCCATAACGGAGTGTCGGTAACGCGAAGTGTAGTAAAATTCAATCAGTTCAGACAAATGTATTCCTGGTCGAGCCACAATGGTGTTTTATGGTGACGTTGCTCCCACGCCACTCCGAATCAACGGCTGTAGATCCAACTCAGCCGGATCCGAGTGCTAAAATTATATCAACGTCGGTACGCATACGTTAGAAATAGACGACATCGCTGAAAATTGATTGGCGTAACATATTGTTGTTGCACTCTCACCGACCAATAGAATAATATTCATTCGTTCCATTTTATAATTTACTTTTTACGAATAAGAACTTTAAATGACAAGGATAATAATATTCGAGTTCATTACCACAATCGTTGACACTGATATGTAGAATACAAAGAATAATAGGAACCGCAGAGACTGTATTATAACATAAAAATGAGGAGGCAAATTTAAAATTCGAATAATTTTCAATTCGTAGCGTAAACAAAACGTAAAAGAAATATAAAAATTACAGCACTTACAATCAGAGGATGTAGTTATTTTTAAGGCCACGATAAATAAAAAAAAAATCATCCCTTCACCCTTTACCTATTTCCGTCAAACACACAAAACATGTTCGCGATAAAAAAAAACTAACATCCAACCACCCATTGTGAAACTCTATCGCTCGTGAGATTGTGAACACACCCTTACGATGCGACGATTCATTAGGGCCGTTTGATTGATGCGCCGATTAAAGTTTTAAGCACCGAACACACAAGATCGTGTTGAGATTGGATTTCACTTTATTTATAGTAACTAAGCGGTTAAAGGAATTGTCCACTAACATTTATTGATCATAGACCATGTGTTGTAGGTATATAAAATTACTTTACTATTTTATTCCGGTTTGTTTATTAGCTACGTATATATTATTAAAACATTCGAATCAAATCAAACCCCTTTTTTTGTTTGTTAAGATTAACAAAATGTTCTAATGATTAAATTAAAAAGACGCACGTAACAAAATAATAATGAAAGTAATTAATATTATCATAAAACATCAATAAATATAATTAGATATATAGCTTATACAAAAATACTTAATTCTCTCAGTACACAATTGACAATTCTGACATTGGTCATGAATAATCTCTTGTATTCTTTACGCGTAGGTATATATTTGCATATCCAATTTGATTGTACAGCAAAAAAAAACTCTGTAAAGGTACATACCCAACAGCATAATACATTAAGATGTCAAGTTAAGCAATATAGAATCCAGTGTGCACGGACTCTTATAAATGTCGGTACCTTCCCTGTTAAGTAATTAGGGCTGTTAAAACGTACTGCACGTACTAAAAAATTGCAACTAAATCAAAAATGTCCTTTTCGAAAACACTACCGATTTATTACGTTAATATTAGGTACTATGTTTTTTCCTTTAGATATTGAGGAGTCTTATTATTATTATTATTAGTATTATTCACACGTCTCTTGCTCATCTCCATTAATTCATTCTTCAGCCTTTAGACGTTAGATATTTTTCCCCTAATCGGCTCCACATCTGCCGGTCCTAGTCTTTCTGAATACAGCAGCATCCTGCTGTCCACTTCAAGTCATTAGACCACCAGGTTTTAGGTAACCAACTTGCCTATCTACTTATCTCGTTAAAGACCAAGCAGTGTAACCTTCACTTTAATTTTTGCTCTGTGTACGCTGCACCCGTACAAAATCAATTGAGTCGCGCTTATTACAATGACAACATGTCTAACGAAAGTCTAAAAGAATCATATACATATAAATATACCAGTAATTAACGACGTAAAAGTCTGACAAAGTCTAAGAAAAACGCATATATGTGTCAGTTGCTTTTATATTTAATATTTGTTGTTGATATATTTCATACGAACCACCGACAACCCTGTCGGTGGGGATGGAAGCGCGTGAATTAATAATTCAACGTTATATGGAGTCATCAAACAACGACAAAATAAAACTGCCACGACATTGATTTGTGCAGGTGTAAACAACATCTGTTTTTAAATTACTGTGTCAAGACTGTAAGATACGCGCATCAGTGCCGGCGAGAAACGACAAGCGTGATTATTAAATAACAAGTGTCTACTCAATAATAAAGGTACCAAAATTTTTCTTAGTGTATTTGTTTGTTAGGGCTGTTCTCTGGAACGGCTGGATCGATTTTAACGGGGCTTTCGGGGCTGATGTAATAAGGAGTACCTGAACAATATTTTTTTTATTTATTTCCACGCGAACGAAGTCGCCGGCAAAGCTAATATGTAGGTATATATACACAAACGATTAATTACATATTCTACTACATAAATAATTATAATAAGGTACTAAGAATTTTATAAATATCTTTGATGTCGGTCCGATATGTTCTAGCACACAATTATTTTTGTAGGTAATGTACTCGTATGTAAGAAGTATTAAAAATCGATTAGAAAAACCGTTAATATGAAATGTCGATAAAATTATTCAATCATTGAAATCATACGCTTAAAATCAAAAACCGATGTTAATCTTCGCTGTCTTTTTAGCTAAGTCCATCGTAGCTAAAGTAATTTGCGACTACGGTCATAGTCTATTATATCTCGAATAGAGTTATGGACACATAAATATTTATGTGTAATAGACATATACTTAACGCAATATCTGAGGAAAACAGAATAATATTAATAGTAATAATAATAATCATCTTTATGAACCTTTTTATCGTTCGGTAATAAGAACGGTTAAGGCCATAGTCTGCTATACTGGCCCAGTGCGGATTGGCTAACTCATTATTTTTTTGGTTAATGTAGTTAGGCAGACATGTAAAAGAAATGTTCCAAATTAGGTATAAGAGCAAAATATATGTAACAAATGTTATGTCTGTCAAGTTCTGTCAATTCTATTCGAATTTATATAGGACGCCGTGTCTACTTGTCATCAGATTGACAGTTGCACGTATATAACAATAGTAGCTAATAACAGTAATTTATTGGTATATAACTGGTACACGATACAATTCTATGATATTTTTCCAATTGTTACATCTTAAGTTATCCTTGAGGCAATCATATACGTCTTCAGGAATAGGGAGGTGTCTGCGAGCAACATCGCATAGGAAGGATGCTAACAATTTACTAAAACTAATTGTATTCATAAAGCTTAATACTAACTGGGCTAAAGCCTAACGTTCGTATTCGTATAGTTCTAGTACGATTTAAGACTATTGAAGGCTAATTCTAACTAAACTAACGAACTTAGCGTCAGTCAAGGAATCAGACACACAATCCTATTCAAAAGTTGCAGAAGCGCATGGTAGCAGTGGCCAAATTTACTACCCTTTGTCTACTACTTTCTTAACATAAAAGTATGGCAGGTATACTCCTTATATGTATTATTAAGAAAGCATGTTGTCTACTTTGATTGATTGATTGATTAGTACATATTTCATTAATTATATACATACAAAAAAAATGAAACCGAAAAAAATTAAAAGGAAATAGATCTGTATATAGATATGTAATAGGAACCATAAATAGATAATACATTTTCGCTTTAGATATGAAATATACATATATAGGCAGCCTTACATATGAATAGGTATAGAATTTAAATTTTAGATTTACCTAAATAATTTCAAAGCAATTGAAACCGACATATTGTTTAATAAATGATGATGAGAGACAACCATATTTTCAAGGTCATCCACAATACACTTTATATTCCACGTAATCTTGATATGGTTCTTGACCAGTAACTCACACGAGGAACATTACCAGTCTCGAAGCACATATCATTCGCTACTTACCATACAAAATGATGAATGAACGAAAACGATTCTTATCAAAGTCCGTTACGGTCTCGACCAGCTTTGTTAATACACCATTGTGGTATTATATTTATAATAGATCCATATCGCATACGAGAGATGCATCAAACATTTCATAATAAACTGGGCCATCTCGTATTAAAAGCATAATCAACTTTCTAATAACATCACCAGGTTATCATATCAATTTGTTCGACGGGATGACTAATTACACTGAATCATTGCTCTTGACTAATGTGTTCTGAAGTATCTACCTCTATGTGTTAAACATGCTGATAGTAAACGAACTTAAGAATGCCGATCGATACTATCCTTGAAATTCTCACCTAAATGTGTTACACGGCTCCAATCATTTCCGAATCCAGCCATTAATATTCATATTAATGAAATCATTCGTTCATTCATTCATAAAAAAAATCGCTTTAAATAAATTATTTCATACAAACAACTTGTGCTTACTTACACATTTAGCCCACCATACAAAAAAGACTGGTTATGACTACATCTGGCATACCTCAATCAACTCTTTACAAGCACGGCTAACACCGTACAAATTTGATTGGACCCGGTGTACGGTCTTACGGCATTCCATAGGATGTAGGGCGTCCAAATCTGAGATCACGATGTGGCACAATGTGTTCACAATTGTTAGTTCCAACACGAACTGGTACATGCAAAATGAATTGATAAGCAGGTAAGGAAGATATGACACGCTCAGACGCAGGCATTACGGCGTTCCTTCTATTGTTTGTGTGTCTCTGTTGTATTTAGTGTTTCCATTTTGTTTCCGTTCGTTAACAAAACTATAATATATTAAAATGTAGTTATTTCTTCAAAAGGTTATTTCTTACGTAAGTTTCCTCACAATCGAGAACCGTTATTACATTTTGACGGTCGCTCCGAGCTCGTTTATTAAAACATATAATTGTACATATCCAGGCTAACTTTAACATTTTAAGACCAAGTGATTTCTTTATTTTCTCCACCGTTTCCTCATTCACGGCGATCATGTCTCCATTCTCCATCAAAGTTTCAGAAATCTGCTCTGGTCATTGTTTGGATCTCTGACGTCTAACTTTTTTCCGTTCTATTTTCCCTGTCATCCTCAATCCTTACAAGTTATTACATCTGTATGGACTGCCTCGTTAGTCGAATGATTGCTAGCGCGACTGCCATTCAGGAGGTCCTGGGTTCAAATCCCGGGTCAGGTACTAATAGATTTTTCTAATTTAGAATTTCTAGTAGTGACTCGAAGTCTGGATTTGTGCCCGGTGTATGGCAATAGGCTCACCACCTATTCCATGGG
>DWME01006106.1:0-14061 GCA_018244795.1 Parelbella ahira ahira | reverse complement strand
AATAGTTTAATTTTTGATGGCCATCTAATACTTTGCCTAGTTCAGCTATATCTGATAGCCTATTCTAACTGTCAGCCGTGCAGTTGTTCAAGTTCATCTTTATGCTCGCACTAATGGAGCTTGCTAAGGCTCAATTTACACCATCAGCCTGTCCAGTACTCAGGCGGTTTAATTGAGTTTATACCTGTCAGATTAATTTATTTCCATGGTCACTCTGTACCGAAAGTAACTTATTATACCTCCTGCCACCGTCTGGCACCTGATCGGCCACAGTTATTTATATTTTGTGACGTTCATACCTGAATGGTCTAATTTAGTCTTTAGTGTTGGGTACTCTGATATACCTTTTTATACGATACCTTTCTATACGATACCTCTTTATACGATATCTTTTAATACGATACATTTTATTCTGTCTAATTTTTTACACCTTTTTAATGCTAGTGTTTGTTGTTAAACCCGTATATGGTTTTTGGGGATAGCACCAAAAAAACTCGATAACTATCTCCAAAAAACCTGAGTCAGTCAAACCTAAATAAATTAAATTGAACTAATTAAACTGTAAGGCACTGAAAAAATTGTATTAATAAAAGAAATGTTAAAATTATATTCCCTGATCAGAGCGCTCATTTTTCGAGCAGAATTAATTTATTTTTAGTTTTCAAAGAATCAATATTGTTAGAAAGAATTTTTATTTTATTTGCTTTGTTTTGAGTTAATTGACTTTAAAGTAAGTATTTTCGAATATATGAGTCATAACAACAAATATATAAAATTATTTAACTGACTTAAGCCAAAATCTACATAAACTGAGGAAAACGCGCTAAATAAACTAACGAGCAACGGGTTAATAAAAAAATTTCTGTCCTCTAATTAATAATGAAGCATTGGAAAATGGTTTTTTCTTCATTCGATCGCAAAACCACGATTTCCGGCCGGTTCGTGTCGTTTTTAAATACTAAGGTAAACCGTTTCGTCAGTTCGAACCAGCCGGCCGATTTATTCATTAAGCTGATTCATCTTTTATAATCGCCGATTCAAAGAGTGGTTCGGTACGGTGCTCTAATGAAGCTATTGTAGTAGACCGATTTTACTCTGCAATTGACTTGAAGCTGGAAATAAATGTCCATTTGCGATCATTAACATTTGTGGGTAGAAGCAGATAATTCGTTTTCAACATGTTCTATGACATGTAATTTAATGATGTTCGTGTAATATTTGTCAAATAATTTTTTAGCCGAATAGTCCTAGAAATTTCTTTGAATCTTTATTAAATATCTTTAGATAAAGTTGTCAAATATTGTTAGAAGACAAGGTCAGTAAATAATAGAGGTAAAATTGCAACGTCTCACTTCAATGTAAAACCAACAGCTTTAATATCAAAAATAATTAACTAATTCCAAAATCATAATTTTTATATCTTTGTAAAATACATTTGAGTCTCTATGAACTATAACGCAAACGCAACGCTTAGCTACGACTGCGTGTGTCCGGCTGGTTATTAAAATTTTTCGTATATACGCGGTGAAAACTTTGACAAGATATATAGATAACGCAGTACATTGTTGATGTTTAAAAACCAACGTCACGTAATGTTCCGGCTAGCGCTTTTACACCGGAAGCAGGTCTACTTCCGGCGCCGCGTCCGTGTGAAAATAAATGTGCCCTGTCTTCTACGATATCATTTTAAAGTGATATTTCCTATCCGGGCAAAAATACAAGCCGCAAACTGCATTCTGGTTAGCACTCTTGTTTTAGATACAATTTCCAGTTCACGTTCTCCTAACTGAAATACAATTTTTCTTACTATTTCTAACTTCTAGTATCGCTCGCGTTTTCAAGGAAATAATGTATTTTTACCGCCTTGAAATACTTAATGTCCTAGATAGTAGTATATAAGGATATTTGGTAAACGAGGCTCTCTGTCCACCTTATAGAACTGAGCTTGATCATATAACAACCATAATTAATTCAAGTGCAAGTATTGCGTTAACAAAATGCAATTTACGTTATAAGAACATTTACAATATAACAGATATTTAAAATAAGTAACAATAATTCATCATAATCGTTTAAAAAATGAAATGTTGTAAAGTGATATCGTGAAGTGTCAGCGCTTAAACACGATTCGCACATAAAAGCACTTATAATATAACAGATGTTTTTAAAATAGGTAACAACGATTCATCATAATCATTTCAAAAATGGAATGTTTTAAACTTTAAAATTTAAAGTGATATCGCGAAGTGTCAGCGCTTAAACATCACTCGCACATCGCGTTCCAGTTGATGCTTTTATACAACTTTCGTGACGACACTGTTTCCGCGCTAAAATAAACGTACGCGAAAAAACTGCAAAATTTTGTGCATAATTGTTTGAATGCAGACCAAATCCGCTGCGTTCCGTTTTGGATTATATTTAATGAGCTGAAATTTAATCGGGCGTGCGTCAATTAAATAGACGTGTGTCCTGCAACAGCAAATTTTAATTACATCATTTATTTTATCTGCCATTTAGTCTACTATTATTGTCGGTCTATTCCGCGGAGATAATGGCACATTGTACTGATTTATTTTAATCTTATCTTTCTTACCTTTGAAGAGAAACAGTTCCGGGAAAGTAAGTTAATATCCTTAGATTTCTTGTACGATGTCCATGTATAATAACCAAATTGTTAATTCAACATCATCACAATCTCTATCACTGTTTCTCAGTTATACGGAATGATTCTGAAATTTAAAGGTGTGAAAGACTTTAACTAAACACGCATAGGTAAGTTCACACGCCTTAAATAACATTATTGAGAGCTTCAAGGCTCGTTCCCTATATTTCTTCAAGGTCATAAAACGCACTTAACATTAACATTATAAGGCCCGTAGTTTGCCTTCGCCAGGGCATAAATCCTAGACTGCTAGAGAGGATTAACTATAGGCCACTAAGGTTTACATTAACTAATGTACATATTAACATAAGAAAGGTATTGAATGTACGCAGTCACAGAATTTTAAGACGTTCTGATAAATATGAGGATTAGTATATAAACGCTAACTTGGTGATGAAACTGTAAGAATTTTTAAGATAGGTACTTAGTATGCCAAAATACCGAAGTGTTCAGAAAACGTAACCATAAAATAATTATAACAACGTAGCACGTGACTGTAAACGTAAACACGATTGTTTAACTTCGGAGTAAAATTCGTCAAGTGTTGAGAAATTCGTTTCAAATTTATTATGTATCAACGTTGTACCCTTTACGTTTCACGAAACGCCTATCTGTAGGGATGAAAGGGCTCTAGTACATTCATATATCTTCAGGTCACGGTTGTTTTTTTAATTCAGTTGCCAAAAGGAATTCCTAATCATGTTTACGTGGAAGTCGAAAACACGCGGACAGTGGAGCGGCTAAATATTTAGGTACATATATTATTTTTTAATTTCTTGTGTTAAGTCTGTTATCTATATTCTGTTAATATATGAAGGAAGAAGCTTATATTAAATCTTATTAATTTCACATATGTCATAAAAGATTTCATATGTGGGGTCATTGCACCCTAAAACTTGATTCGGATCTGGAATAGAACAGTAATTGGAATCGCTATCATTTGCTGCGTTGTACCCACGATGGTTTATTTATATATCCCATTTATTAAGCGACACGTAATTATAACTACTTTAATAATATTGGTATATTTACCTACGAGAATATTGTTGAAATCAGTTCAAGAATTCATTCACATTTCATTTGTCATACACGTCACATAAAAATGAACCGTAACTACCTAGAGAAAAGACTATGGCAATTCTATTTAAAGTACGATGTTATAAATAAATGCTTATATAATATTTCTGTGAGAGCGTTGAATGCCCAACTTTAGTACTAAAACTCCGCCTGTCATGTTGAGGTGAAAAAGTTGTCCCAGAAATTAATGTCTATGAGGGAAGCATAATGGCGGCCGCGTTTGCTGAATTCAGACTGGTTTGGCCATTTGTTGTAGCGGCAGCGAGCACGCGATATGCTATAAAAAGTTTTGATGCGAGAAATCTGTTGATGCGCATTGAAAACCAGTTCGTGTCGTATGCCGTGAAATCAAACGGTACATTATTCTGTTATGCTATCATACGCTTTCTCAGATACCGTTTTCTACTGCTCACTTTGTGGGAATGTACCATATATTATCGTGTATATTTAGTTCCTTTGTATATTCACTCTAATGTTCCATGCCTCCTCTCTATTTCACTCGTCTCTACTCCCCGACATTATATTCTGGGTGGGAATAGAATTCGTATGCTCTGGCTAAGCAGTCAGTAATGCTGATACTAGAATGACGTGTAGGTAAATGTATAATATATAATAATATTCATTTGCCATTCTATTGATGATCAATGGTCATTAGAGCTAAGTTGCGATTTTGGAACAATGCGAAACAAATATGCGTATGAGTTTTTAGTAAAAAACTACTTCTTGGTTTATGGCTGTTGTTCCTTGAAACTTAACCTTTATATATCTGTTCTTAAATTTGTAAATAGCTTTTCACACAAGCGAATCAAAAATAAATATTTAGTACGATGAATTGTCTACTCGTTCATCTTTACTTATGCGACCATTTCTTTATTATGTGACTAAAGGTCGCCTTTTAAACTGGATTAAGTTCACTTCACAGTGGCTGAATAAAAATAAATCTGTGTAACTATTATTCAAATATGATAAATAGATTTTGCTAAAATCGTTGTATGATAAATATGAAAGTAGTGTATCGTTTTGGAACGAATATTTAAAATTTATTCGTTTCTGGAAATAGATAAAGATCGATTTCTTAATACAGAATCTTATGAAACGTATATATGAATATTCTGTCTATACGTAACATCACGCCTGTAGCCTCCGAAAGGGTAGGCAAAGGAGTGTAGTACACTCTGAGTTTTTTACCAGGCAGTTTATGTCCCATAGGATAGGTGGTGAGCATAGGGCCATACAACGGTCTAGCCTTTTGAATCCAGTAACACCCATGAGTGCACGTTGACAACTATGGAAATTGAATAAAGAGAAAAGACTAAATATGTGTGGCATACGGGGAAATTAACCAATGGGCTAACAAGCTAATGTGTATGGGCTAACGAATTTAATCGGTAATGGTGATGTTCGTCAAGAACCCCAGGCAAAGTTGGGATAACAGTTCGTTTCCAGACTCTCTGAAGGTATTTATACCGTGGTTAATTTCGTTGTGTTAGCAACATAACTTTATATGAATGCAGAAATAATCTTGGCGTCAAGATATTTATGCATGTATGGAATGTGTCTATGCTGTCGAATGTTAGAAATGAAATTTATGGCTAACTTAACATCACGCTTTTATTTTTCCAAGGGTTGGCAGAGGAGTGTAGTAGACACTTACGATTTTCCCGTTATATGTATATTATTATACTAGTCCAATTTATGGTTATGAATTACGTTAATTAGTTAATATTTGAAAAATTCTTTAGTTTGGCGTGTAACTAACCACACGATTTTGGGAACGGATTTCGTGCCTAAAGCAAATTAATCCTATAACCCAGTTCCGAGTGTAAACTAATTTTAAGCGATAAAGTCGCTGATTTTCAAAACTTTCGTATAAATTACGTGGTTTTTAAAAACTTGCATTAAAGTTTAATATATTTTTACCTACATTTTTGATATATCGAATATAATTATTGTATTTATATCATTAAGTGAGGTGTAGGCAGGGTGAAGCGAATGTATAAATATCGTAATACTTACACGAAAGCAAGATCCATAATATATGTAAATAAAATTATAGACGTCTGCTGTTGTGCGCGGATCACGCAAGAACTGATGCCGACGCGATATATTCCAATCAATTTTTTTTAGTTTTACGTCTTACACCCTTATCTTAAAAAAATATTAAAATATGAACGCAACATCACGCCTGTAATCCCCGGCGGGTTAGGCGGAGGAGTGTAGAGCGTATGTATTAAGATACGGTATCTTAATTTAATATAAGTTCTTAAACTTTAAAATAACTAATACTCACAACGATTTTTGAAGATTACCGAAGTATACTTTAACCTTCGATAATCGACCGATAGCGATAATAATCTATCGAACACACACACGCACGGGTGCACGCACACACACACAAACAGACGACGTTGATGAAACCTGTAGTATCAGCTAGTTATAAATGTAAGAGAAATATTTATTTAGTTTTCACAAATTATACACAAATAATTAGCAGACATGTTAAATATACTGTTGTTAGCGAAATTTTCGTTGGTTAGGAATTTAAACATCTTAAATAATTGGGAGAAAGTTTTAATGGTATGCGGTAGGTTCAGTGAGACAGACTTAATGAGATCTTAATGATTTAATGAGCATACAAAAATTTCACTTCGCTGAGATGACTAGAAATCCTCTTTCAGAAGAAATTAAAATAATATTGACAATTTCGCTAACGATTTTATTGAAGTGATATTACTTTTATTATTATTTAAGATTCGAATTATACATAACAATTTACGTAACATCACGCCTGTAATCCTCGTAGAGGTAGGTAGAGGAGTGTATGTAAGATTCAATTATAATGTGACTAATATTAAATTTAAGTTCTTGTTATTTATAAAGCAAATAATTTTCTCATTTTTTGTTAACTTATAATTATTATTGTTATTTCACTGTTTTTAATTAAATTAGTTAATGATAAGTTACACAATTATAATAACTTAATATGAGTAAATGAAATAGATAAAATTATTCTTCATTATGTTTTCGCTCTTTTAGAGAATGATTTAAGGAAACGCTATCCCCATATCAAATTTTGGCAATATCCTTTCAGCGGTGTTATCCTAACTTCGAATCCCACAGGCACCGTGTGTTTTTCCGGGATATAAAGTGGCTATATTACTCTCTGACCCATAAACTATGTTCACACAGCAACCCCCATCGATCCTTTGTTTCGTTATAATGTGAAAGAAAAACATACTAATAAACACACTCGCTTGTTATAAGATGTTTGATATTTTTATATTATTATTATGTCCTCACGTTGGGTCCTTTACAGGGTAGGCAGAGAACACCGGGTACCAAATATTTCTATCCTTCCAGACCTCTCGATCTTATCATTATTGGTATATAGTATTAGTAAACATTATAGTTTGTACTAATAATTTAATTAAAATATTGATAATAATACCTACATAGTAACATGCATTGAGTCAAGTACAAATGTGGTCCCTTTACAATAAATAAAAATAGACACATCGAAGAGTTGCTTCTGACGTATTCGCTGATTGGGAAACGTAGGACGCGGTCAGCTCCTGTACGATGCCGATTGTCTTAAATTTTCACGAATATTTCCACATTTCGGACAGTACGTTAGTTAACATGCTTGTTACAACATGTCATCGTGAAGTAACAATCGTTACACCTCATCGGCGGCACGAAGCGTTAGAAATATAGGACCAACCGTGTTGTTGTAAAGCAATGCAGTGATAGCCTAGTGGTCTGAACTTCATCCTCTTACTCCGGAGGTCAAGGGTTCAAATCCTGGAGTGCAAATCTGTACAAAATGTACGTTTTAAGATTATATATCTATCACTTGCCATAACGGAGAAGGAAAACATTGTGAAGAAAGCGACCCACCTCAAAGTTCATTAAAAAAATCTGTAAGAACGTTCTCTCTAAGTTCTCATTTGACTGGCGCATTCATGTCCAAGGGTTGATGATGATACTTTACTTAGGAATAGCATTTAATATTGGCCTATTTTTTTCGACCCTTGTATCTCTCTCTTTTCTCTCCCTGTCTTCTCTCAGTATGAGAATGTATTAAAGCAGAATATTTATTTGGGTTTTTTCCAAGTGAAGTATAACTCACAGTTACCCATTATAAGAATGTTTTGTGAAACAAATGTGCCCAAGCACCAGTCCCCGTCTGCCCCATTCACTATAATTCCCTATTACACCTGAGTTCTGGATAGTTTTAACTACATGGAGAGGTGGAGTCATAAAAACTTTCCGAATGAAATTTAACTAGTATTGTTGACTGCACGAAACACTCATTCATTATATTGTAAGTGTAACGACCTTAGCAAGTGTGCAGTAAACCCGAGAGGTTCAGAGTTATTTATATAACTATTTGTTGGTATATAATTGTATATAAATAGTTATTTAGGTTTTTTAGGATACTCATTAACTTTATATGACAAACGACATGACTTCACGACTTTATTTCCTAAGATTGATACATGTATATCTGGTGAATCATATGATCGGAATTATTATAATACGTCCGGAATTGGGGGTTAGCCTATTGCCATACAGCGGGCACAAATATACATACGTATCTTCACGCCAGGTCTCTTATGGAGTGCGCAAACAGCCTAAAGTGCCAAATATTTATCTTTGAAGACTTGCCGTGCTTCTTCCACAAATGTATCATGATACATTAAGGTAGATGTAACAAAATCTGAAATACAGTGGAAGACAAAAACAGCTCAAAAATTTCTCAGCACTCGTTTAAATAAAGTGTCAAGGCGAATGTCTATGGATTTCAATAACTACTTAGAATTATGAGGCGAGCATAATTGTTACAATAAAAAACTCATTGTCTGCTGCAGGTATGATAATTATTTATCTATTAATCTATAACAAACAATCATGGAACACAATGCAAAGTGACATAAAACAGCCGCTAAATGAGCACCGTTTATAAAAGAAATAATTACAACAACAGCGCTCATTGTCAATAATGATGATGTGTAAAGTTAGACCTCTGTGACTGTTACAGTCATTAAGATCAAACTCAATACGTGTCATTGCATTTGACCCCATCACAAAGGACACCAAGCGTTCCACGTCGTTGTTATTATGTTCCCGGATGTAACTAATACGAATGACCGGAGTGACATGTGTACAGTATTAAAGCCAGATATGTGTACGGATTTAACTTACAATAGTGGACGGGATGTGTTCCACATTCGACCGTTATTCGTTAAATTTGGATTTGGAACCTTATGGAAGCTCAATAGTGGTCCAGCAGCGTTACATATTCGACCGTTATTTGTTAAATTTAAATTCGGAACGCTATTTAGGTTCTTATGTCAAAATGTAGGGATAATATAATATTTTTTCTGAGCTACTGTTTGATTACAAACTATTATGAGTGTGACATAACATTATGAGTGTTTTTGTAACAACATATTTTATACAGTTGTAGTTTATTGCTCTTATGCGAGTAGGTACTCCATATGAACTTTAACTACACCGCATTCCACCTTCCTGCTGCATCATCATGATCAACAGCAACCCTGTTTATGTTTCACTGTCGGGTCTCCTCTCATTATAATAAGACCACAGTCTGCCATGCTTACCCAGTGCAGGTTGGCAGATTTCAAACGCATCATGGAAGACTCTAAGGTGTGCAGATTTCCTCACGATATTTTCATTCACCGTTGCAGCCAGTTACATTGTCTTAAAACGCTATTTTTCTAAAAGGGTGCGCGCCAGTCATTAAAAAAGAAGATGTTATATACAAGTTAAGTGGTACATCAAACCCATTCGCCGCCTGCATCATTCGTTAAGTACAATTAAAGTTAATTAGCGATTTATTAAGACATCCATTAATACTGGCCCGCTGTTATTTAAATTAACGTTATTATGCTTGTGACAGATGTTTTTTCTAGAATGTTCGGTGCTTACAATAAATATTATTATTATATCATTATAATACCGGTTCCCTTACGGAAAAGATAGTGGGTATCGAGTTCGAGGTATAGACCGTACATGATTATTCCACATTTATCGGTATTTATACACGCAAAGAAAATTTACAATAGAATATTTTATTTATTTATCTAATGCTGTAATCTAAATTTCATTTAGAGATATCTGTTATAAAGGTAGGTTTCATGCTACAAACATTATCTGTTAGACAACGTTTACGCAAAGCAGATGGCAACTAAAGTGATTTATGAAAGAAAATATACGTTTAGTAATAGATAGATAAGAAAATTATTGTGAAAAATCATATTCATATAAACATAACTAATGCAAAATCAATTATGTATAACGTAAAATTATATAATCTATACATACATTAAGGGAATAGTCGAAAAATAGAAAAAAAAAATAAACTTATATAAAATGTTACTTACTCGTGTTGCATGATTTAATGCACTGCAGATTACCGCAGCCTGTATGAATGTTGCGTAATGGATAGCTACCTTCAGTCAGCCCTAGGTATGCGTCATTTCGACTATACTCTGTCTAGCATTACTTCATTGTTTATACTCGTACGAGTATACCAATGTTCATAAGCCTTTCGTTGTACTTACTATCGGATTTAGATTTCAATATTGATGGCGATTTGTTTACTATCCCTCCATCTATTTAATGTTTGTCATACAAGTTATATAGAAGAATATTTTCTTTACATACTTCTTTCTGCATGTATCGTTAAATTACTAAAATGTATCGTTCCAACTATGTAACTATGGTATGAAATATAATCTCCCAAACTATTTAACGTTACAACGCAACAAAGCGTTCATCAAAACTCACATGCTTTGTACGTTTTGTACATTAAGTTTAGTTCGCATATGCAGTAATGCACAGAGAGGGAACTTTGAGCGTTTAGCAGCTTTACAAGCAAAGTTTTGGGTTTCATTAACTATATGAGCTATTCCAGAATCATGTACTGGACTTGGGAATTCTTGTATTCTGAACCTAACTGAACTTGCGAGAGTTTTCCATCGTCATACATATTTCGAAACATATCGTGATTTAAATGATATATGGCCAGTCTCTTCTCGTAACGATTTTCGTTAGAAGAGAAGACCCTATTTCAATGAAATTAATAGAGTACAATAATGGAATGATAAAAAGAGTCCTGATGATGATTCTGAATGAAAGTATCTAGTGCTAAAAATTTCTGGGTGATGTGTGGTAATTCCAATATATTTGCTCTGGAATAGTATTTTTTTAAAAGTAAAGAGATAAAATGCAGAAACTATGTAGTTTGGGCTTATCTCTCCAACTTTCTAAGAACATATCGTATTTTTTCCAAGAATTGTACGGTTTTATCTCCACTTGACTGTTAAGTAACTCTGGGCTCATGGGGGTTACATTTACTGGTTAGTTTCCGTACACCTCAAGTTCTTTTTCTAAATTATGGCTCCAAATTCAACATCCGTTTTTCTAAATGTACGTAAGAATTTCAATTGAGGAATCTTAATGCAGACGAATATTCAAAATGCTCTCTTTAAGAAACATCGCAAAAAGATTTCCGTGTTCATTACAACAATTTTATTAATGCTTCAAAGCTAAAGGAGGTTTCATTGGCTTTTGTGGTGATTATTTCTTTAAGGATAAAGCTAATTTTATCTATAGAAATGTTGTCGAACTGCCCCCTCTTTTTTTCACTGCCTTACAAGAGATAAATAAATACGTGATTATTATATATCTTATATAATTCGTTTGAATTCAAGTTGAAACATTTAATAAGTATCGAGAAGAAAAATAACGAACAGAGACAAAAGAAAGTTCTAACAAATCTTCCCTTTGTTTCAGATAAAAGTCGCTCCGATGTGAAAGAGAATAAAGATGGATTTTAAGTATTTGATCCTAATGATTGCCTTCGCTACGTCGGAAATAAAGTTGACAGAGAGTCGCCAAAACGATAAGCGACGATGGAAAACAGATAAATCTCCTTACTCGCATTACGTTAACATATGCGATATACAAGACAGAGTATCTAAAGTACATTGCTACTGTGAAAGTATAAAAATGAAAACGGCCACGAAAGCAGACTGCTGGGTGTTCAATGGTGGTATTGCTGAAGATGATCCGTTTTGGTCCAATTTTTATTCTCAACCTAAGATCGAAAGGCTAAGTTTTAACGTTAGAGCAGATGGTGGTCTCACATATATTCCAGCCAAAGTCATCGTACGACTCGATCGCTTACAGTACCTCAACATACAATACGCAAATATCAATAGTATACCATCATTTGCTTTCACAAATTCGACGACGTTGAGAGAAATAACATTACAAAAGAATAAGATTGCGAGACTCGAAAGGATGTCGTTCGCTCATCTAATAATGCTGTCGAATGTAAGCTTGGTCGAGAACCAGATTTCGGAATTGATGCGCGATGTTTTCTACGTCTTGCCAAATCTGCAGAGGTTGCATCTGTCGAAGAATGTAATAAGCGTCATCCACGACGGTTGTTTCAAACACTTGAGCAACTTGATAAAGCTGGATCTAAACAGTAATTTGCTAACAGTTGTTATCCGAGAGAACTTCCAAGGTTTGTCCAATCTGATTACGTTGGACATGAGAAACAACAAATTGATGATGATAGGCGACCTGGCGTTCGCCGAACTTTGGAGCCTACAAGAACTTTACCTGGACGGTAACGAAATAGAATTTATATCGGAGCGAGGTTTCGGCGGGTTGACTCAGCTGAAGAAACTTTCTTTAGCCGATAATAAGTTGGCAACGTTAGACGACGGCGTGTTGGATGATATACAAAAGTTGAATGTTTTGGATTTGAGAAACAATAACTTGGAAACAATAAAACAGGAGACATTAAGGAATGTTATGGAGAACATGAAATCGAATTATGCTTTAATCTCTCTCGATGGTAAGTTAAAGATTCTTCAATAAGTAACGTTAATCTCCATGCACCTTGTTCAGTCTTTTGTGAATAGGATTAGGTAATGAGAACAAGGAATCGTATTCAGGCAACTTTTTAATTACACGCAAGAGCGTTTTGATATAGTTTGTAATATCGTTTTGAGCTTAATCTAGATACTAACATAAAATGTATTAAAGATACAGCGAAAAACACAGAAATTGTGTTGGTCAGAAGCGTAAAATAAATATGAGTTTTAGCTAAACTGTTTAGCATTTGCTTCCGTCTTACTTTCATTTTTAGTAGCAGCTGAATATAACTGAGCGCCAAAAAAATAATGCATATTTTAAAAGGTCCATTACTCTGTCATTGATGGATAAGGCACCTGCTTAGAATAAAAATGAATTAGTTAGGAGGGGTCAGTGGGTCAATACCACCGTGACGTCACGCCCGCTTCATATTATAGATTTTTGCGAGGTTGAAGCAAAAAATACTGAAAATTTCCCTAATCCTCTAATGTTAATAAGACGCTTAAGAAGCTTATTAAACAAACAAGACATGTCAGATTGATAGATTAATACTGCATATTTTACTATTTTGCGATGTGGTTATGTAAAAATACATAATTATGACATAAAATTTTCCGTTTTTGGGCCTTTTGAAGTTAGGATAAGCACCGGACGTATTTAAAATATATAACTTATGACCCGGTCGGAACACTAGGTACTCGTCTTCGTAATGATCTTCGTTGATGAGGGTTGCAGCTTCAAATCCGGACCAGCCAGGAACCTAAATGCATATTTGTCATTACTGCACCTGATATAGTGCCATTGTTTATACACAAATTAAAAATAATTTAAATTGTGATTACTTGTGTCCCTAGATGTACATAAAACTGTTGAAAATAGAATTGAGTTATAAGATAAAGTTAATTACATTTCATTAACTTGCTTTCTACATAACTATTATAAAATTTTCTGTGCAATGTCCACCAAAAGCTTGCAAATTAGAAATATAATTGGACCTAAAGCTGTCATTTCTAAGATACAGCAAAGACGAACTTATTGAGAGCGTTTATAACACCGGAAATTATCATTTATAGTATCACCTAATATTACTTACTTGTAGCGAGTGTTTTATTCGTTAAAGTTCATAATATTTTTATGTGCTTCAATTTATTATACAAATAATTTAATCTATTCTCATCCTTCTCCACGTATGTCTAAACCGACGAATGTAGACTCAATTGGCACACATGACTACACACTTGCAGTGTCATTCCGTGTGAATCTATTATGACAACTACTAGTCATACTTGTAGTAATAGATGTCATAATAGTCATAGTTATGATAGATGTAATAGTTGTCATAATATTCACATCGCTGTTGTTATGCGTGCGTAATACGTGACAATTAAGCCAGCTCAAATTTGTAG
>DWME01006105.1:0-14062 GCA_018244795.1 Parelbella ahira ahira | reverse complement strand
AGATATATAAAAGAACCGGTATAAGTGATATTTCAATAAGCCTCAAACTTCAACGTAACATTAAGCCTGTAATCCCCGAAGGGGTACGCAGAGGAGTGTAATACACTCCCACGTTTCAGCAGTTACGTTTACGTCCCATGGAATGGGTGGTGAACCTATTGCCTCAAACTTTTCTTTAATAATATTGATGTTAATTAAAATTAAGGAAAGTTTTATATTTATGCATATATTTGTACGCTTAAACAAATGTAGCTTTCGTAGTGTAAGCAATTTTTCTAGAAAATTCTTTCCAAAAGTTGCATTCGAAGCAATTCCAAGCATATATGTATGAGATAATTATAATAAATACTCCATCGGTTATCATACATCACTAACAAATTAAAGCAATCTATAAAAAAACCAGTTTATTTACAATCCGTTCATTTTAATTTCTCAATAAAAATTCACATAAATCTCATATAAATAGATTACAATATTATTAACGCTCTACTTATTTTACTCGTAGCAATGTACAGATCTTAATACACTTCGGATATTAACAGTTATTACTTTTCTATTTAAAACGTTTTATATGTGACAGGCTTCAATAATATTCTCCCAATAATAAAACAAAGCTGGCACAATGTTTAAAATTATCTCAGTTCGTTTAAAATTTTTATGAAATCCGGTCTAACATTTTTCATCCTTACAAGCGTCTCTTGAAAAACTGCGGTAAGTAGTTCAAAATCGAATACGTAAGTTATTGTATTCGCTTATATGTAGTATTCATTATCTATATACAAATGTATTAACACTAGTTATTATCACGTTACACGCTGAAATTACTGAACTGAAAAATCATAGGCAACATAATTTATTAATATAACTATGTAGCTTGAAAGAAAACTCTTTCATGCGAATGAAGCTTTTTGTTTGTAGATGACGGTATTTGCATTTGTCATTCGTAATTCGAATTTGTGGCGATAGTAGCGCCATCTATTTTTTCGCTAAACCTAAATTTTCTGCTGTTATCAGTACTATGCATGCATGCACCATCGCCGAGACGATAACACGGAAATGCAATCTACATGTGAATTGGTAATGTCGCTGGAAAAATTTGTAGTTATTTCTAATTTAAACACTATTCTATTGGATTATACATTGCATATGTATCTGGATTGTACATCACATATTTCGTGTTTTTACTGCAAATATAGACGTGTACATTTTTAGGCCATTAAAATAAGGCTCTTTTGATTGAACGTTTGAAAAATTAACGAGGGTCAACTAAATTGTAGATTTATAATAGTAATAGACATTCAATGTTACATCGTATTTATACAGTGTAAAGTAAAATTCAAGTTCTAATTAATCAGTATATTGTTACTGACTAACGAAGAAAAAAATATATTAACTTTTTATAACTTAGCGCTGAATACATAACATATTATTACATATATGTAGTTTGAATGCTTGCGTCATTCGAATTAAAGTAATAATAAAACTTCCAATAATGTAATACTATAATAATATGGGTTTTAATTAATGATAATAATATGTTAATTACAGGTTTCTAGGAAAATAGTCTTACTAATGGTAACTTACTACACTGACATAAAAAGGATCATTTTGAAAAAGTAACTGCCATATACGTATGTGTTGTTTTTGCAATGGGAACAGACATAGGTAAGTACGATTCAAGTTATAAGACAGAGGAAGCGTATGAGCATAAATGTGAGAACTATTGTTGGTTTAAAAAGGTTTCCATCATTGGTATTAGTTACGAGGACTTTTCCCTCGTTGGCGTACCACTTATTCGCGCGGTCCGGTACTCTATTGCTTTTCTCGTTGTCGCTGCTGAATTCGTCATCATCATAAACCTCAGTGCCGTATTCGTCGTCCGATGTGGTCCTCTCGTCGTGATACTGGAACACGTGCCTGTCGTTGCCCGGTATTTCTGGAGGAATGGATGTTATTAGATTCGATGAAATTAGTTGTACATAGAAGGTTGTTTGTTTATTTATTGAACTGTTCCTTACTGTGACTTGATTTAACTTAACCGCTTTATTAACTCATCTATATTAAGTCAAGGCAAGTTAATCAAAGTTTATTATAAACTAATTCGAGATATTGTGAAGTAAAGTTAAGTTTTGATTTGATTAAAACTCGTATCCGTATTACGATCACATAACCCATTTACTAATATGATCTTTAAAATAACTTCTTTTGTTCTTTCACATAACATTGATTTTAATAATATTTCTAATCCAACTTTTATCTTATTAATGTTGTAACTAATACTACTAAATTAGTAATATACTGGACAAATTCTCTGTTAATAGGATTTTTACATTTCTGGGAAAATCGAATAATACTCTATATTTTCTTATGTCTCATATTTTCGCTATTATCTACTAAAATATATGCTTAATTTTAAAGCAACACATTTGTTATTTTAACATTTACTGTTACATTTTACATCAAAATAGTAACGAAGGGTAATCTTAATTCTAAAAGGCATTCAGTGCTAATTCATCCTGGATATTTGATGAAAGTTTTTAAGATGACGAATGTATTATCTACTCTTATGTATAGATATGTTTTATCAAACTTACCATACAGTCTAATCTTGCTTTCAACATCGCCAAGCGAGTTTTTAGCGACGCATATGTAACTCCCAAGATCTTCTCTACGAATGTTCTTTATCGTCATGGACATTTCAGCTTCGAACATCGACTTCTGTCTCACGGACATCTCGTGATGCTCGGAAGGTATTATTAACTCACCTGCAACACAATTTATTATCTAAAACGTTTGCTTTCGAATCTAATATTAGAATTTCATCTCGCCTCCTCCACCGAAGTTTTATGAAAAATGTAAAAACTTCGCACTGGCACCTACAGTTTTATATCCGCCACGATAATTTGTTTTCCCTTATTTCTGATGCTCGCCCAAGTTAATATAATTGTATGAATTCGTTATTATGTTCACGAAAATAGCAGCTAATGAAAGTGATTTGAATATTATTATCTGTTGATGTTTGTGAAAATGTCATCTATAATTACGTGGTAATTTTTCGATATAATTCATTGTATAATTTATTTATATAATAATAATAATATCTCAACACAATATTTATTTGTGGTCATCTGATTGCTAAGGAGCAACAGATATGGTAACTACAGAGTTAATTAGTATAAGTGTGTACATATACATTTCTAAACGCATAGTAATATAGATAAAACACACGGACACAAAGCAAACACTCGTCCACATCGTGCAATTATTATTGTTTTACCAGGAGTTAAACTACATACCTTGGAGGTTAAGTAGTTTCAGCGGATGTGGTCACAAATCAATAGACTAACAAGGTACATAAATAAAATGTTATTTACCCATAAATATACGCTGTCACATGCTTATCAAGGTGTTTTAGAAACCGTCTTGTATAGTTTTAAGAAGACATATAATAGATGAATGATTAATAGTCATTATTTAATAAAAAAACAGTACAATTTTAAAGGCGGTTGTAAACAGTATGACGAGATCAAGAGGGCAAGCTAAATTCGCTGAAGGAAGTAAAGCTAGTCCATTTAAAAGGAATAATATAGCAAACACTAAAGTTTTACCTGGATCTTTCACCCAATAATTTATCGACTTAGGCGAAGACTCGACGTAGCATTCGAGCGTGACGTCAGTGCCAAGTGGCGCCCCCACCAGCTGGTTGGGCACTTGGATTACAGGATGAACTGCAGGGTAATGTTAAATCGATAAATGTTTTAAAGAATGTTATTTTTATTATAGGCGTTTTTATTAATAGTTTATAGATTTTGCCACATGGAAAGCGTAGACACATCTTATGAGGGACCACGCATGTTTCAAAATGGCCTATATATCCTTGTTTTAAAGAGTCCATAGTTATGTCTCAGGAAATGGATTGTGATGGAAGCCACGTGATATTGTAGCGTTGAATAATATTTGTGAAGAAAAGAGTATTTTTAAAGGTTTATCAGAATAACGGTGAAACAATACAGTTATTTCCAGACATTACTTTTATACATTGTTAATTATGTTCTTGCGAGTTGTTTCTGCTGTCCAATAGAGATGTGTGTACAGATCAGCGGACCTATATCAACGACGTATGGTGTTGAACTAGACTAATTTTGAATACAAGTCAACTGTGATATTACAGTCACTAGATATGTACTATCACAAATAAATGGAATACTCAAATTAATAATGATTCAATCATGTGCATAAACGCATTAATGATTCTTTGTGAACTGTGAACATTCTTCAAACTACCGTGTACTCAACCACACCGGGTTATTCACAAATACTCTTTATGTATTAGTTAGGTTAAAATAATATGTTGTACACATATTTTATATCGATCGATCGATCGATTTATATCGATCTTAGCTTTTTACTCGCATTGTTAGTAGAAAAGATCCTTATGTGTCTGTTTGTAAAAATATTTTGCTGACGGTACTTAGAATATATTATTCTGACCGTTTAAAATTAAATATCTTTAGCCGTCTTCGACACTGTGTAGTTTTGGTGTGTACGCACATCAACCTGGCTCGCAATATGTGAATTTTTCGTGACATGGAATACTCCTAACTTGTATTAGTTTTTTTTTTTAATTGCACTCGCTTAATGTCTATTCACAAGTAAACCAAATAGTGTCATTAAAAGTATTGATAGTAATACTCATAAAATAAACTAATGAAATATAGATTTTAACGTACGAGTAGATATTATATAAATTAAATACGTAATTATTTGTTTTTAATTATAAAATCTTTCTAACTGATTATATTCGCTAAAACTTTGTAGACGGCTTAAATTATGTTGAAGTAAACGAAACCACGAATAATTTTAATTATCCTCTGTTGAGCAAAGACCAGATAGATGGTATCTTCGGAATAAAGATTATTTAGACATTTTAGTCACATCGTGTTTGAGTATTTGAAAATCATCTAAACCAAGGTTCTCAAACTTATTTCGTCTACCTGCTCACTTTGAGAATCAGTTCTTTTCTAGTTCCCCCGAAATGACTTTATTTTAATTGTACCTAGTGTTTCATACATATAAGTGATATAATTTTTCAGAGTTAAACTTAACACGCTTAATAATATTATGACCGTCTAGTGCCCCACTGAATGCCTGCAGCGTATACAGCGGCGGGAGGGGTGGGGGGTGCAGTTTCGTATTCCTCCCTTCGAGAAACTGACCTGAACTGTTTGGTGATGCGCCCTAAGGTGAAGTACACTACGTATTGTCCTATTAATATGTAAATTTACATACAATAAATATTTAAGAGGATTAGGTACTACATACATACACATTATACATATGTATGTATACATTTACGACTACTTACAGTGGACACTAATATGGATCCTCTTGCTGACGGTCGGCGGCACCGAGTTGCTGGCGATGCACAGGTACGTTCCCATTTCGGATCGGGATATCTTCGTCAGCTTCAACACCTCTCCTTGGTACGTGAATACTGTGAGCAGGGATATATTGCTTCATAACATAGTAAAAGTCAGCGACGGCTTGTAAAAGGAGATGGCGCTACTGTCTAAGCGATAGTGTTACAAAACTAAGCGTCGATACTATCGTTCATTGAGTAAGAATATTGTGCTTAAGTGGGTATCCTAGTTCTATATAAACCAAGGATGTATGCAAGGTTGGGGATATTTGGCACTCCGTGCTTTCTGCCTACCTGTAAGGGACTTGGCGTGAAGATGTGTATGTATGTATGTACCTATATAAACCAAGCATGTCGCACATTGTCGTATATTCAACATAGGTGAGCCGGTTTGTTCATGATGTTCTTCTCCACTGATACTTCCGTTTATTTGCTGTTCGAATATGTAAAATAAAGTAAAAAAAAAAAAAAAATTCACCTTTTAACATCTTGAAAAGAAAGTTCGGTTATGATTTTTCCCCAGTGACCTACGCAAGCAGCCGCCGTACAATGAGACCTAGAAGTCCATTCAACGCAGAACTCTACTAATTACGACAAACTTTAAACAATACTGGACGCAAAACTCATCCCGAGAATAGTCGCCGCAGCTCATTGTGGTGCCACGAATGCGGCCACACAGACGTACGTATTATTATACATATTCAGAAAAACAATGCTCTCCTCGCGCTATTCAAATAAACTAAGGCAAATGAGGTATTTTTCCTGTTGAGTCCGGTGTAATTTGGGCGCCGTGTAAAGCGCTTTTCGGGCATTACTTTCCCTTAAATACATCTTCCTATGCCACGGTGACCGTATACCTGATGAAATATTGGATTGTACTACAATCTATCTACCACTTCGTTGAAATATAGGTTTAATGTCATCGGAAAATATAATTTGAAACCTAACATCCCGCATATAATCCACGGAGGGGTAAGCAGAGGAGTGTGGTACACTTCCACACTTCACTAATTACGTTTACGTCCCATCATGTAAAGTAGGTCGTGAGTATATTGAATATATATATTACATTTTAACTATCGTTAATGTCCGAGTTTTGAAAGACACTAAATGGACAGTTTGCGAGGTAGGAAGTGTTTTCGAATGAGCATTTGAAATTCGAACGTGAAGTTGGTATCACGGCAAGCGTCAACACATTGTTGTTGCGGGTTTGAAAATTATTAGTTTCGAGTGTAGTGTACGAATAGCGAAATGCTTTTATTGTGTACGGATGGTAGTAAGAGTTGATTACATATGTATGTATATATATCATAGTTACATGTATGTTGACGGGTTTATTTAGCTTTGAACCTTTCATTACCTTATAAGTAAATTGAAAATGGCGCAGTTTGCTAGTCTTTTCAGAAATACTCTTTAATATCACGCCTTCTAATGTCTCTTATATAGCAAATTATGTGACAAAACTATTTTTAACACAATAACTGTTTTTACAAAAACCCTAATTTATAGAAATAAAACAAAAGAAAACACGCGTGTAACTCCCAAACGGGTAGGCAGAGGAGTGTAGTGCACTCACGTTTGACAAGTTACCTTTACGTCCCACCATGGAATAGGTAAGGCAAAAAAACAAACTTAACATCGGATATCGATAAGCGGGCGTTTCTTAGGTAATTATTCGAGTTGTTACACTACCAGTTTGTGTAATAGATGAAAATCTATGGCAACAGAACTACATACGCGCTTTCGATCACTGTAATAATATTCCACACGCCGCTATCGCGTGCCTCAATGTTGATTTTATCGGGCCCAATGTAGATTGTTCGGAGTGAGGGCCTTCTACATCGCCACATTGGTAATTTGTGAAACAATATCACCGAATGTTGTTGGAAATATTTGCGAACAGGAAATTGTATTTAGATAATGCATGTGTATTATGTGTGTGTGTATACCTACATACGTAATATATATGTACATATGCTCGCAGTATGTATGTTTGTGTGTACGGTTATTGGTTTTGTGATTAGAAAACGTTCTGTTTCTCACTGATATCTTCCAGCGTCATCTACATTTGATCCTTAACCCTTTTATCGTTTTGTTCAACACTTGTGTTAGAGTTAGAAGGGTTTAGGTCATAGTTTACCGTGCTGGCCAAGGGACTTATAGAGTGTTGCAAATATGTTTTGAAGTAGGGATGGGGATATTGGTTGCTAAACTGTACCGTGTCATAGTATAAGTGACATTAGGTAAGGATTAGCGATTATTATTTAACGACAATAAGTATTTCTTACGGTTTCAATCGTTTTTCAAACATATTTTAAAATTTTTATCCGTCTTTGAGATATGTCCGGAGGAAAAATTTACCTACTAAACTAAACTACCCATTCAAGTTTACAAATAACGTTTCATATAAGTGTAATATACAGTAACATAAATACAGTCTATGCGAATTGCAGTACCGAATTGCCCGTACTTTCATCTAATTTCAAGGCCAATTTAGTTCATTCAATCCCAAGACGTGTTTCAATTTTGGGGAATTACCTTTATTCTTGGCACCGGTGTGGTCCCGCACGACGATTTCCTGGCCGTCCTCCCGTTTCCACATCACGCGCGGGGGTGGGATACCCCTCGCTTTGCAGGACACCCTCGCGGTCCCGCCTTCCGGGACCATCGTGTCTCCCGACGTCTCCTCTGGCACGAAATCCGGAGGAATCACCACTTCTAGGTAACCCATCTGAAAAGAAAAATGCTGCTCTGAAAGATATCCTCGAATCAAGTAGTTTTTGGATAATATATGTATTTAGGTCAAAATAAATGTTTACAAATTAAAACCTACTTCTTGAATTGATTTGAAAGGAAATGCCACGGATGATACTTATATCTAAGTAACATCATTCTAAGGTTTATCTAGCTTAAAACTTCGCTTAGTACATTCGTATTCATCAAGTGCAACTACCGTTTGACTGTTTAAATTTGGGTTTTAGAATTGCATGACTTGTCACCTAGTTTGGTAACTTTAATAGCTGTTTTGGCATATGTTGGGCAGTTTGTTCAATCCATGCTTCCGTCATCATCATTAGTCTGTCTTAGTCCACTACCTGACGTAGATTGCTCATTTGAGCGTTATCGCGCCATGCCATATCACAGTCGGCTTTTGCCTGCAACCTAAGGCAAATTGTCATCCCATCCAACCGGAGAGCGTCCCACACTGCTTTTGTTGAATTTTCCACACTTTACTAGGTTAATATTCATATAAAAGTGAAATGTTTGAATGTGTTTAATTTGCGAACAGCCCGCGCGCTAATTGTTTGTGAAACACTTCTGGCACAATAATCACATTTCAAAAATAATTACAGCCTTTTCAGTTTAACGTACGATGTGTTGACGCGAGCGACGAATGCTAAATAGACCGAAAGGTAATTTGCTTTACAGCGCCCGTGAAAGACAACCTTGTTATTGGTTTATTGACGTCAACGTGCACCTCCGCCATTTTTGAGCGCCAATTTCTGACGCCTGGTAAATTCGAATTATTTCGACGGTTGCATATAAAGTTTTAAGTGTGCTTGGCGATTATTGAATGTCTGTTTATTATGTCATGCAATATTTTACATTTTATATTTACAATTGAGAATATAAAAAATTTTTCTTTCTTATTTATTAAGGTATTTCTTTTATTTCAATTTTCTTTCCGTTCCTTTGCTTTCTCTTTTCTTTCTATTAATATGTGAACAATATAAACATTTATATTGATAACTTTCGTTAGACCATTTATTTATCACATAAAAAATATATATTCGTGCTATATTTTCACTCTACGAACAGTTAGTTCGCAAAAGCGCCATCTTCATCATCATCATTCTTTACTATTACGGCCGATGAGAAAAAGAAGTGCTTATAATATATAAACAATAAATAAAACTGGTAACAACTGTATTTCACTCTGACTTTAATCCGTAATTAAAGTCGTTTTGAGTCTAACGACTCATCTACTCTGGTATTAATTTTTATTGCAAATAGTCAGCATGTAATGTGAAATAAATATAATATGAAATGTTGTCATATTGAACGAGTCTTTTGTATTTCAAATACATGCCCAATGGTTTTATAATAAATGTGTATAATAATTTTTATTTTAATACTATCGTTTTAAGTTAAAAAAAATTGCTTTCAATTTGACAATAATTAAACATAATCGATTGAATATTATACGTTAGGCATGGAGTCAATCAGGCCAGCCTATTTCAGTGCATTCAAAATCACGGTGAACAAACACGTTAGGTATCCGATAGGCCGCAATTTTTCTATTCGATATAGTCAATAAAAATCATAAATCAAACAGTATAGCCTATCCTTTACTGAAAAGAATTATTCAAATAGTTAGAGAGCATACGAGTTTCCTAACGACCATTTATCGTCCACCGAATAAAAATCCGCTTTTGCGATATTTTGGAATAGTTCCATATTACTTTTCCGTCTATGACAATTTTTATTCCCGCTGAATATACACCGACATTATGATAATATCGTGCTGCTTCAGTTTTCATACGATTATCTTGGGCTGTGATTTTGCAATATCGCCTGTTGTATTGCGTCTAAAATTTTTAAATAAGTAAAAACGAAAAATCGCATATCGGTGAAAATTATACAAAAAAAATGTTAACAGATATTAGACTTAATATTTTCTAAAGAGTTTTGATTAAAAGAACAACAAATAGCAAGAAAAATATAGGGAATATAAAGGAAATAAAGAGGAGAATAATAGTCAATAAGAAAATTAAATCCGTCCTTTAAAAGTATATTGTATGTTACAGAACATTAAACAGAAATATATAAGTACATATATTTAATTTAATGTAGAAGAAATATGTCAAGTCTGTAATTTGGCACGCGATGCTCCTTGCCTACCCCGTACAGGACCTGGCGTGATAAGATAATAATTAATAAATTTAGTGTTATCTTGATAAATGTTGTTAGAGCCATACATAAACGTATGGCATTAATAACTATTGCTAAATGCAATATTGCTTAACAATATTAACTTGCTATTACTAAATGTAATTTTTTCAAGCCCCATTTTACTAATCGAGCTTATGTTGGGATGCACTGATTTAAACTTTCATGTTACTTTTCTTGCTGTAAAGACAATATTGTGTGCAATCACAATGCACCTTTTTGTTTCTTTATTTCTATATGGGTCAAGGTTATTTGTTGTATTCTTCCACTGTTACGGAGTATTTTGAAAGAAAAATATAGAGAAACAGGAAAAGAGAAAAGGTTTCATGAATACGCGGATATTAGGGACAGTCCCTATTTCCGTAGTCTTGTCTCTAATTGAACACTGACTAACAATCCTATTAGCAACTTGTACAGTTCTTACACCCATGTTTGAAGTCGGCAGCAGATGTCCATGTGCAGCAACGGGCTTTTGAGACTGCTGCCGTCTCATTTGATTTGACTTTTCAAATTACCTACATCTTTTTATAAATTACGAGTATGTTATGAAATGTAGGAAGTTTTAATATTCGATCGTTTTAGAAAAAATGTGTGGTTTAAGTTTAAAAATTAATAGGTGTTATTTATCGTAGCTATGACCATAAGAGAGGGGAGGGGGTTACCGTCTTAGCTTTTGGGTTTAAGTATGTATAATTATTTTCTAATATAGTATACCTTCATGATTTTTCTTATAATTATATTTACACTGTTTTGATAGTGGGGGGGCCTTCAAAAGATACTCGGCACCCTGTGAGAGATACTGAGATATATTAGGATTTTTACCAAAATAAAACGCCCTTTGTGGTGTTCTTCGATCTTAATAGGAAGATTCCGGATCTCCAACGGAACGCACCGACGCAGGCATAGTTAGATATATCTACTCGTACTTTTCAAACGGTATGGACTGCGACATCAAAATATGCTTTCCAATTATGGAATTCCATTTGTACTATATGCTGATTATTACAAATACCGAACCTGACTGATATTAATTAGTTACGGAATTCGTTAAATATTACACCTGTGAACATAATACAACATATGTTGATGATCCTTGCTATTGCTAATTCCTCCCTTATTCCTATTTTTCCTTTATTCCTAATTTATCCCTTATGAAGGTAACAAAAAACCAGGGAAACGCCATAACGCATAGCACCAACTAATTAAGATCAAACATAAGCCGTCAGAAACATCGGAAGTCCTAATTATGTGATGATTGATGGAGCTTAATAAGCGGGAGCCAATAAGCCACTACTTCAAAAGATCAGTCTTATCTTCTCTACGCATATTGTTAATGGATATTGCGTAACATCCTCATAGTTTCCTACGGGAAACTATTTAGGCTGCTGTGTGGGTTGTATTAGTGTTACTATTAATCGTTTAAGCGTAGTACCCCGACTATATTTAGTTTATTCTTATCTATCTTATCTATTATTGGCAATAAAGTACGTTAAAAGAAATCTGTGAAAGAAGTCTGACGTGTACAGGTTTCCTTACGATGTTGCATTATATTCATTAAAATAAAGCATAATATCATAATTCCAGCCCAATGACGTCGACACCTAGTTATTGATCGCCGCCAAACATCGCCAAAATTCTTTCAATATTAAAATTCATAATCGAATTTACGATTTCAATATGACATAAAGGCGTATTTATATTGTGAAAAAAAAAAAAAAAAATACAATGCTCCTTTATCTGACTGTGCTTGGGAAATATTTAATAAACGTGGTGAAAATACAATTTGGCGGGCTTTTGTTCTTTAAGCGCTTTGTCCTCTTGCTGTCCTCTAGTTATACGTCACCTCACCCGTTAGGACGGTCGGCGATGTTTCCAGCATGCTATATATAGCAGCACTGTATCATTGCATTTTTGTTCTTCATTGTACTGATTTAACTCTTTTGTATTTTCGATATAATTGGGGAAGGAAATAAAAGGACGGTTAACTGGTTTATGCCCATCATTTCGGTTCTTATTATTTTCTCTTGCTCTTTTTATTGGTGTAAAATTCTTTACTATTTTTATGGAAATGTGTCACTGGACTATAATGTATATTGTGAACACCCAATAGAATCTTGGTATGCCGCTACAACACGAAAGCATGTTAATAATTTATTTATATATTTATTTTTATCTTATTGTTAACAAAGGACGGACTTTAACTTTGACCAAGTGGGATTTTCTACCAGTCAAAATCATCAGATTGGATAAATCGTAGATGAAGGCTATATTACGACTATTTACTTGTACAAGTAATAATAATAAGTAATAGTCCAGCGATCAATCGAAATTCAACTGTAATTTATTCAGCTTTGAGTTCGATAGTTATTGAAGTGCTCACATCACCGAATATAGCTCTGTTAAGCTGTATTCTGAATGAATGTTTATAGTGACTGTTTCATTTAATTTAATATATAGATATGCTTACAGATTACATATATACATTAAAGCTTATTGCACTTCTCCGTACACGTAATATTCTTAAAAAGAGGTACAATGACTTCTTTTTACGTATAAAATATGTAATACATACATACATATCGTAACGCCGAGCCCCTACGATGTAGACAGATCGCACGGAGAGATAAATATCTCTATCCTTGCAGATAAAAATACTTATTTTAATTACTCTGTTTCTAATGCTTGTTGCCCTTAGTGTTTGTGTCTCAAAACAATATTTTTCATTTATTCTCCTTAAAAATTCACAATGTTTTACGCTTGCAGTAGATCGTGAGACCGAATAGAACACGCTACGAGACGCTAATCCTTCCACTTCTTAGCTGTTGCATTAGACTGATGCGCTCGGACAGCGCCCGGTTTCCAATGCTGCCTTTGACGCTCAAAGCTATGCTCCTTACGACTTATTAACTTCTTGGCGTAATTTATTTATACTTATTTTTTTATTCAATGTGTACAGAGTGTGGAATAGGACGAATATGATCAGTCAGATAGAGTATTAAAAAAATAATGCTTCATTTTGAAACTTAATTTGGAGGGCTTCTTTATTATTTGTTAACAGAGGGTGGACTTAAAGCAAATTGTAATTATTTTAGTGTTTTCTTCTTACTCGAGACCAGTAACAGCAGTGATAGAATTGGCCTTAGCACACCGTTATGTAGTTGTTACTTCTAACTGAACAATTGTTAGAATTAACTATTATGTAAAATACATATGTATGTATATTAATATTATAAATATTTATTATTTATTTAGTAATCAGTTAATTAATTATTTATTTAGTAATCAGTTTCAAATAAAGCCCTTGGATCATGTTAGTCTGCATGTCCATTTATGTGCTCTGATCTAAGCTAATAAGTACGATATTCTGATATACTTTTCAAAGAGTGACTCCTGAAGAAAGTTTAAGTACATGTGTATATGTTGTGCACACAATGTCTGTTCAGTAACGATACATGTGGATGAAATGAAAAAAAAAATCCAACAATCTGGAACTTTTTTTGCGCTTTTTCTTTTAATTCGTTGTTGAAACTGTCATCATGAACCCTTTTATTGTTCTACTGTTGGGCACGGGTTAGCAATTTTTTTCAGCATGAGAAGTGTTAATAATAAATAATAATAATAATCGACCCATTAGTCATTCCACTGTTGGAATATGGGTCTCCTCTCGTATTGAGAGGGTTAAGGCCATAGTCT
>DWME01006104.1:0-14068 GCA_018244795.1 Parelbella ahira ahira | reverse complement strand
GAATAAACATTTGTAAACATCTAATATCAGTGTTTTGTGCTCGCATTTTACCCTGATGACGCCCACTAAGCCAGTAATCACTAATGATGAAGCCGTTGAGAACGTTTCTCCGATATATATAATATCTTTCCATTATTCAATCGTGATTTTAAAAAGGAAAGACATATTCAGTTTTAATGAAATATTTTAATGGTGAAAATAGACAGACTACGGTCTCAACCCTCTCATTCTGTGAGAAGACAAATTCTTATTCTGACAGTCGAGAAGAGAGAAGGGAAGAGGCAACAATTATATATTGTAAAAATTGCAAATCAATGCTTTCCTGTTTATAAAGTTAATGGTAGTCGCATAAATAAAAGACAAAAAAAGCATTCTGAGATATCTCCATACGTAAAGAGATACACTCCCATCTGATCCCAATGTAGGCAGAGTTCGATTTATGGTAACTAAATAGTTGATAACTTTGTAATATGTTATGTATGTATATAATACATAGATATTTTTCTCATTTCTTTTTATACTCAGATACAGAACAAATGCTTGTGATCATCAAACAAATAATAAATTCTTTTTTTGCCTTGGTGGGATTCCAACCTACGAACCCCGGTTCAGCAATAAGAGTAATTAATCAATAGAGCAACAGGTCAGTTAATATAAATATAGTTGGAATTTCATATAGTTACCCTTTTCTATTAACAGGCAGAACGAAAATAACATTAGGTGATAAAAATATGTGCAAGCGATATACGCGGAAGCTTTGGCCCTGAGTCTATCGAATTGCATGACAGTGACCGAAATAAAGATTACAAATACATATTACAAGAAAATTATTAATAAAACGTCTTTGTGCCAATTTTTACGAAGGCCACACAAAATAATTGACTTTGCTTATTAAAATATGCATTAAGAAATATATGTATGCAGATATTATATACATATATTATGAATATATATAAAAGAATGTTTCAGTATTTAATCTACAACATGGCTCTACTTTACATTACTATTCTTATCGACACAGAAAATCTTTTTTAGCTACGATATTACTCTACATTTCATTAACATAAAATTTAAAGATAAGTTGCTAAAACGTTAAATAAAAAAAAATCGTTTTTCTTCTTTAAAACCGTTGTCTAAAAGTATAAGTATAGATTTATGACAAAGACACTGGATATAACCGTACACAAAAGTATCTAAAACGGTGTATGACAGACTCATCGGCTGACACGTAAAACGACGACTTTATAGCTGTTTGACGCGGAACACACGCGAAACATCTATGGTCACTGAGATTGTAAACTTTACAATGTAAAACCCACACAGTTAACAACAAACTTAGCTATCTCGGTTTACCAATAACTTAAACGTTTACGTAATTTCATTGCTCATTGTACAAATGTTTATCAGCACGTTCGAAAAGGCATAGTTTTCACACAGGGAACTGTTTTTCGGACGAATTTCCACATGACATATAGGCGTAGGAAGTCACAATTATTATGAAATATGTACCTATTGCACTGGATTAAAAAATTATTATCAAAAGTATTTTGTGAGTTATTGTCAGGCATTGATGTGAAAATATAAAACATTAAATAAATAACTTTTTGTACTTCATTTCATTAACATTTTAAGTCTACCTTTGTTTGTCTGATCGATAGTCCAATTAGTACATATCAGATCAATTCGATATTGAAAACATAACTGGTTGGACACGAGGTGATGGAGTGGAAGACACCTAGTTATTATACAACAGGCAACTCAACAAAATTTAAACAATTGTTTTTATTATACAATTATTTATTTAATAACCGGTAATAGTTCGACGGATTAGAATTAAACGTCTTACTTCGAGGGTGTTCAGTTCAAATACAGATTCGCACCTCTTTAAAAAAATTTATGCAGTTTAAAATCACACATAACATTTTGTAATGGGAAAGGAAAACATCGTGAGAAAATACGCAAATCTCAATTTTCTCTAAAATGTTTTCTAAAGCGTGTGAAGTGCGTGGCAGACTATGGGGTTAATTCTTATCATTCTGAGAGGAGACCCGTGTCCAAAAGTGGAACGTTAATAGGTCTGATGACGATATTATATTATACCGAACGAGCGGAAAGTGAACATATAAACTAAAACTAACAACAAATATATCTATTGAATAATTTCAATTTTTATCTATATGATTCAACTGTTACAAATGTTGACAGTTTCTAGAATTTTCCAGTAACATCTCTGTTTTTGTATACATATTACCGACGATAAAAGGATATGACGGAAGTAATAAACAATATATAGAAGCACACCAAGTCTGTAGTATAGAGATATTTGGCATCCGATGCTCTCTGCCTACCCCGTAAGGGACATTGTGTGACGTTTCGTTTTATCATTTCTTAAATGGGGTTATTAGTTACACTTTTTCGGCCATAGTAAAGTGTCTTAAGTCCTGAAATATGGCATAATAAACTCGTTGAAGAATTTCATTTCGCAAGCCGTTCGTAATAGATATTCAAATGTGGAATTTCCAAGGTGTGCCCTTAAGGTAATGCGATGAAACACAGCTTAGATTTCATATTAAGGTCGGGTAATGGACTCATCCTTTCCCAAGAACCTTATTTCGAAAACCTTTTATGCAGGAGTATATGATCTCAAAGGAATTTCGCGGTAAAAATCTTAAATTATCTTTTTTTTTATATGTCACACATACCTACCTATCAAGAAACATAAAATTAATGAACATTGTTTTTTAATTTAACACACACGTACCTACATATTATCTCGGCAGGTCACCTACCTACGGGGTAAACAGAGAGCATAGAATTCCAAATATCTTGATATATCATTACTCGTATATATCATTACGAACCTTATAAGAATATTAATATCACACACACACACACATACACACAGATACATCATCAGCTTATCTCAGTCCAATGCCGGACATAGGCCTCCCCCAATGAGCGCCATCAATATTAATATAACTAGTTAAAAATTAAAAAGTAAGCATCGAAATTCAACCATAAACAAAAGCGCTTCTATTGCCGGCTTAAAGGGTGTGGTGGACAGATTCAGGTTAAGATACATTATGGTGGCTAAGTTAATTAAAATAAAAAAGTAATTAAGGTTCCCGGCGAAACAGTGTAATCTGACATTGGTTAAAGAAGTCCCAATGCTGCAATTACCAATTTATTATCATGAAGCTACGTTCAGCACCCGTTTTCTACTTCATTTCATAAAAAAAATTGCTTAAGCAATCTGTATCTTTAACAGATTATGTCAAAAAAAAAGTCGAGTACAATATAATAAAGTGAAATAAAATATATACAGTGTACTTTATTAATCAATTTTTTAAATTTCGAAATGAATACTAGAGAAAATGACACGTATTAAAGAGACTAAAATATTCATAGCGCTGTTCTATATCAAAAACAACTTGAGGATACAAAGTTTGCCACATTTATAGGTGCCGTTCGAGGCTTAATTTGGCGAATCAATAACCGGTCTCCGAGAGTCAAAGGTCAGGAAGCCTGTAATATACTTTACTGTCTTCTTTCTATATAACAGGCACTGGCTGTATTTAACTTTAGGAATAAACTGACAAGCTTTAACGATAAATCTCGTATCGTATTGAATCGTATCGGAAAATAAAGAGCTGCAGTTAATAAATTAAGCGACAAGGGCATTCAGCTCTTGTAACATTCTCATGGTTACCACTTAATATGGAAGTTTTATTATTTCATTTTCCGCCTAAAACATTGGTCACTAAAGATTTGTTATTCTTTGGAGAGCACATTTGACATTAGCAAGCCATTAGCACTTTTTCACGTGGGTGTAAAAAGTGACCATGTTCCTTGTAGGTGGTTTATTAATACTATTCATTACTTCATATTATCCACGCACGCCTTCTATGAATAGACTAATGAAATTAGAAGATCGTCATCAGGTCGGGCCACGTCAGATCTATGAGGATAGAGGTATTTATCATTCGGTGCTCTCTGCCTAACCCATATGGGTTCTTGCGAAAAGATAAGACAAAAGAATAAGAAAAGGAATAATAAAATCATGCAAATATTACAAATAGTGAATTGAGTTGCCATAATTCAAAACATCGAATTGTAACGGAACTGTATTCGATATTTAAATTGTTTATGGCGAAACAAAAGACAACCGCATTGTTTTATTGCCGATGGTGATTATGAATCACGGCGGAATGCATCGATGTCGCGTCCTTCGTGTAACTCGTGTTCGATCTAACTTGGTTGTCAAGATTCTACGTATAATCGGAACATGATTTAAAAACAGGGAGTGACATGCCGCGTAGACGTACACTGAATCGAAGAGACGTATTAAGAGATAGTCGTAATTAATAATACATCAAAACCAAAATATAAATTGTATGAAAGAGTTACGTGTTTTAAGAGTTACTTGTTTTTCTTTCTTAATGAAGCCGTAGTGACAGTAGTTGAGAAATACACTATGTACTCGTAAAAAATGTCAACGCAAAAAATTTAAAATGAAGTCAAAATAAATAACTATGAAGCGAACTAGAAACAGATAAAACATAAAAAAAATACTTTTTTTAAAAAACCGACTCCATATTTAGTAAAAGTGCCACCACACAATTATTTTCTATAATTTGCAAGAATAAGTTGTAAACTAAAATGTCTATAAATAAAAGTAAGGAAGCTAAAAAAGTCAACCAAAGCACCCACCGTGAGATTAAAATAAATTCCAATGGCGTCTTTTGAACACGATTTAAGCACAAAACACAATCGAGTAATTTCACACCTAATTTTACAACACGTCAATCAATTTTACATAAAAGCGTCGCAATTTATCGCGAATCGTCACAACACCTATAACGTTCACCTCGATAGGTTCTCTCAACCGAACTGAAGTTATTTCGTCGACACCGCGGTGTCTCGACATCTTACTTGACGGTACAACCGACATACACTATACATTGCTTATTTTGTTACGAACTTGTGCCGTGGGTATAGTACATTACGAGCAATGTATACATAATGCTACAAAGTTTGGATAGAAAATATTGTTTACACGTATAGAAGTTCTAGGCTGAGATACGTCGTCAGACGGGATTTCTCACATGAACGGATTTGATTCAAGAATGAGATTATAATGCCCAGGTGAAAATGTGGAAGGATGTGTTCCCGACGCAGTCTCGAGTGTGGGAAGTGCTGTTTTCTATCAACTTTAACATTTCCTATGCCCGGTTTTTGCGGTTATTTCTACTAAACAGCTATTCTTCTATGTGGGAAGTTAAAATTTACGATGATAACTGAAGTCGCTACAGCACAATTTTTTACTAAGCAACAACTTGGCATTTTGACATGAAGTAGAACATTTATGAAATTAGAAACTCCAATCAAATATCTAATTTCTCGTCTGAGAGAATTTTACTTAACTTGTAACAAAATCTTGATTAGTTTTCTTAGGTATCTAATTAATTACATAGCTTTTTAAGTTACCAGTTCGAAATTAATTCTTCAAATTCCAGAAGATGAATAAATACATTGAAATAATCTACCTATTATGAATAAAAACAGAATTTCTTCAAATAATTTAAATGAAACATAATTTGGTACCTATGTACATTTCCAATGATTTTATCTACTGCGAATGGATTAGCTGTGATGTTTAATGATCTTTATGTCGATGTTGCATTTTATACCACACACACGGTGACGTAAGCGTTATAAAAACAAACATGATTTAGGGCATGTATGCAATGTGTATTAAATATATGCTAATTCATCAAACATGTACCAGTTAGCACATCGCTCTGTCATGCCCTACGTGATTACTTCGTGAGAAGCACACGAGTGACAAATACATTGCATATCGCTCCATTTTATATGTATACATGTATATAAATTGTACAAGATCAGCGAATAACACGAACGAAAATGGTAAAGTTGATTTAAACGCTATTCTCAGTGTCATAAAGTTTAATATAGACGTGATAATGTTATAGAAATAACTTTGATGACGCATATATTTACGTTTAAGAATAAAATATAACGCACTTAACCCTAAAATATTTTTGTCTAATGTAGAACGAAAATATTCTAAAATCGGGCTCAGTGCTAACGGCTATTTTTGACCATGATGGTTATTTGTTGCTCGATTTATTTTAAGAAAGAACATGATAATACATATTATAAATATAGCCTCACACTCAACCCTTCACTGGGAATTTATAATTCATGAGCCGTGACGGGTATCTAATCCGGAACACGGGATAGCAGTACTGTACGATAAGTATTGTGCCGCATATGACCTAATCCGTTATTATTATTAGTAGAAAGCCCATAAATACCTACATTAATTTAATCCACACTTTAGTTATTACATTTATTTATTGATTCTTTGCTATATCAACAAGCATAATTGTATAAAACGCTTGCTTAATGCTTATTAGCATAGCATTCTCAGACAGTCTATATACGAACTGGTCGAACGAAATGTATTTGCATGGAGAATACATGTAGATCATTTGTGTTTCCAGTAATCTTTCAGGAAATGCCATTTCCGTCCGAACAGCTAATTGCCGACTAACTTGACTACCTGGCTGGACTGATGAGAGCGAAACAAGACTGATTACGAATGTACTCGATCTTATGAGAAAACATTAGCCTTAGTGGAGTATTACTGGAGATGAGAAATGAACTGCGTAACGTTCGGATATCCATCGTTAAAGCTTCCTATTATATGTATACTGTGTTATATATATATATTGAGCTTAATTTTGGAACATGATGGAATATTAATCGTAATATTTTTGTCTAACTTATGTTTAAAACAAAATTACAAAAAAGAAAAAAAAAATTATATGAAAGTCATTAAAAACTTATGTAGGTATGACGCAGTTGGTATCGAAATTCGTTTTCTCTGTAAATGCTTCTTAGTACACATATATCGTAACCATCTAAGGTCACGCAGTAGAAAAGAATCTAAAAACGTAACATCACGCCAGTAATCACTGAATGGGTAGGCAGAGGTGTGAAGTATACTTCCACGTTTTACCATTTATGTTTACGTCCCATAATGGAATACGTGGTCAGCCTACTGTCACACTGGACACAGATTCTGACTATGAGCTACTACCAGAAATTGCTACTAGAAAGTCAAAGTTAGAAAAACTCAGTAGTAAGCGATCCGGGATTCTCGACTAATCGCGATCACTACCAATGAAACAGTCAAAGATCATGTACTACTTATAACATTCTTATGTGAACTATACAATTTGTAATCGCTTTTATTAAATAAAAATTGTATATATCTATACCTAAATGAAATATATCTTCTAATCTTAGACGGGTGAGCGTTAAAATATCTCATTATACGTCGCTTCGCATTTCCATTTTACGGGTCACAGATCAGGAACGTCGAAATTGAGCTGAATTTAGCAGGCGACGACATTTAGCTATGCACGTGTGATGGGAACGAACCGGATATATGGAACGAGTGAATGGAGAAATGGAGTTGATCGAGTTAACTCCCGTGCAGGGGTCACTCCGGTAACGAAGGCAGTAACCATGGAATGTTAAATTAACTGGACGTTGTATTTAATTGAATTTTATCAAATTTATACTTTAGAATTATATTTTTCTACCCCAAGTCGTTCATATGTATGAATATTTCATTTAAGAAGGACTTGTTAGATTTCTACATAAAAGTTATACATATTTTTCTACCTCTGGAGTTCGATAAAAAGTAAGAAGTTGCATATATTGCAAACAAAATTTAAACTCTAAGTAGAAAACGATGTAACTTTTAAATGACATCAGCAAAGTGAATATATCTGAAGTTTAATGTTATATCATCTTATAAAAACGCCCTGAAGGTTATATCTGCGTTTAATAATATTAAAGTTTTATAGACTCTTAGTGCTGACGAGGTTGGAGTTTAAAAATGATATGAGAAGTTGAGCAACACCGGGGGCTGTTCCTCTGAACCAATACAAGAGTAACAAAATAGAGTGAATCAATCGTTCAGCGTAGCTATGGTTACGTTTCAGTCATTAAAAGTTTGATACAGGCCTGCACCACTAAACTATATTTCAAAGTTGACTTCCTGCAATTAATTTTCCCATTGCTGTAACCCTGTGGTAATGAAGTTCAAATAATTTTAAAGTTGTAATTTTAACTGTATTACGAGATTCATCACATTCAAGTATATTCATATGAAATCATTATCATCATCAACCCTTATAACGTTCCAGTTTTGTACACGAGTCTCCGCTCTGAATGGAATGGATAAAATCACCAACTGCCACGTTGACTAACTGCGGGTTGGTAGTTTCACGCGTCTTAGAGAACGTTATGGAAATCTAAGGTGTGCAGGTTAGAACCTATCTATCTATCTCGATGTTGTCCTTCACCGTTAGAGCATGTGATACGTAATATTCAAAACGTATTTTTGCAGTCACAAATATAAATAATCCATTATCTATAATAGACATTTTCAATATATATCAATCTTTCCCGCGCAAATCTCTAAGCAGTGTCCCAACATGAATTCTCTCCTGTCAACCCTAGCCAGCTCGTACTCGATGAGCTGCACCGAGTTATGTTTATGTACATCCACAGTCACTCTTCCGTGCATGCCAACGTAAGTAACGTAACTGCCGCTATGAATAAACATTGTTTTCAAACAATATTAGCCGTGTGTAAATCTCTAGCGGTTTGATACTGCGTTTCAAATACGAATTATTGTGCTACTGCTCACAGTGCGGTCCCAGTAGTAATCGTCTCTATTATTTTTTTCTTAACCCTTTTATTAGTCCACTGTTGGATCACGGGCCTACTCTTATTGTTAGAATTAAAGGTTTGAGGTCACAATCTGTCATGCCGTCCAAGTGCGCGTTGGCAGATTTCACACATAAAAGTATGTACGAGTAACTGGTGAAACGTGGGAGTGTACTAATGTACACTCCTCTGACTACCCCTCTGGCTATTACAGGCGTGACGTTACAATGATGTTACATTGCATTTAAATACCTCTTTGTAAACTATTTTTAGTGTTTAAAACTTTTCTATTTAGTTTCTATGGATTAAAAAAGGATGTATTAATTTAAGGACACCCGAGGTAAAATAGTGTTAGTACTAACAACTTTTCTATTACCTACGCATCTGCGTATCTATCTAGATATACATAAACATTAAATTCTTGTACATTTATATTTTCTTCTTAGAATAATCAACAATAATCCAATTTCACTATTAAGCAATAATCATTTGGTAATGTTCATTAGAGATATTTCTAGTACTCGCTTTGGTACATCTAATGGTTTAATAATAATGGATAATAAATATCTTAGAGCACACACACAACTATCTGATCGTAAAGCAGACAGAGCCCTTGTTAATGTCTTCCTTATTATTAATTGTGTGTGCAATGACTGTTATATAAGGTTGGGATATGAACTGGAAGCTACATCGCATAGGATCGAATCGTTTTTTTATTTTTCGATATTAACTTTGCTGATTGTTGTATAATTTTATATGTGGTTCTCTTAATATGTTACTATACATTGTCGGTTTGCCTAGTAAAAAAAATTAATAAAAAATGGACCCGTCCTCGGCCATTCACTTGATGACTGACAGCCAAGAGCAATTAATCTCGTGGGTGCTCGTACGGCGCGGGTCAAGTGTGTTACATCAATCATTTCATTAAAAGTTTCGAATGTAAATAAGCTGCCTAATCGCGTCATTATCCTAATACTTTAACTTCAAAAAATTATTTAAAATGATATTTTGTTAAAATGTCCAAATCTAAGTTCGATTGCTGTTCCGAAAATGACGTAAAAGATGAAAGACGAGAAATGAATGTAGGAGAAACAAGTCAGGTCTGTAAGTATTATAGTATACTTGGTATTTGGTGATCTCTGCGTAACCCGTAAAGGACCCGGCGTGACGATATAATTATTATAATAAATATAATGTCAATTTACGAAGGGATAGAATGATAAAGATTACACTAAATGTATAAAGACTCTAATTGGTAAATATGTCTTATCTGTTTATCTTTGTTTAAAACAATCTATTATATTTTCTTGTCCAAAGTTTATCTCACAATCAACAGCATCCACAGCCGTCATACAATGTTATCACAAATCTTTTATAAATGTCGGGTTATCGCCCATATTGTTGTGACCGAAAACATTTTTTGTCTCCTATCTCTAGTTCTTATCTAATTGTAAGTCACATACGTCATATCTTATACTGTAGGCTTGTTTAAACGGACTAACCTAATGTGCCCTAAGGGCTGTCCAACATATGCTTACAGTACACATACACGACCATCATCATCATTATCATCAGTCTGCCTCAGCCCACCGCTAAATATTGGACTTTCCTAATGAGCGATATTTGTGTACTTTGATGTGGGACTTTTTTCCATAATCCCCACGCTGGGCATGAGGGACGGAGATCGCCGTGTGGCTTGTGGCTAATAAGATGATGGTCAAAAGCCCTCACAGCCCGTATAAAGACAATCTCCAACAATCTTGTAATCGTCTCTGCAGCAGGCGCACCCCTGCACATGGAACGTTTAATACATTTAGTGAAAAGTTGGCGTTAGTGCTATATTCCTTTGCCTACCCCTTCGGGGTAACACAGGTGTGATGTTATGTTTATGTTCTGGAGAAAGAGTCAAGCTTGTAGTTCGGGCGATTTAAATGCATTTAGCGACCCTTCTTTCATTCAAATTCAGTCGAAATAGTTATTCAAGGCCCAGCGCTCGCCGTCTCCGGCCATTGTGCACTTGCTAATAAGGATAGTACAATGGTAGCAGATCAAACAAACGTGCTGTAAGCTCCTAATTGTTTATTGCGATGAAGGAAGCTGTTTTAAACTGTTCACTCAAGGATTGTTTTTTATTTATTATATTATTTTATTGTTTGAGAGGTTATTTTTGTTATATTATAACAGCATCACGCCTTCTTTCGGTCTTTTATAGTTTAGATGCTAAATAACATATATCAGACAAGCGGAATACTAGTTATCCAATGTGCATTCGAAAAGCTTAGTGGATTGTGCTAAGGCACCTCGCAGTTGGAGCTCAACAAGGGTTGCATCCAATGTTCTGTTACTGTATAAAAATATTACAGTTATACGTTTATACTGTTGTCAGTATTATTGTTTTAAATTGTAACGTATTTAATAATAATACTATCGTATGCGTAATTTAATAAATACGTTACATTATCATGTTTGTAAGAATAATACTCATCAACCACTATTCTTTCCATATACCCTCTGTGTAATTCCCTTTACAAAAATGCACCCCATTTGTTATAAAACAGTTTTGACACCTGCTTCACGCTCTAGTCGGCACCAAAATATACTACTATTTCGGGTTATTATTTCTCAAAATAATCTGTTATGAAACGTTAACCGAAGTGTTCACTTCTGAGCGAGTCTCACCACATCATTGAGTTATTAAAGTCTATTAGAGTTTTATTATTAAACAGCTGATGTGTAAAATGCACTAATTAGAGTGAGTTACATTTAAATAAATAAAAATAATTAAAAAAAGTCCTTTTGCTTGTGACGCTTAAAAAAAAAAAATATTTTAGACTATGGTCTTAACCCTTCTCATTCTGAATGGAAATCCGTCTCTAATCATGGAACGCTAAAAAGGTTAACACTTCCATGTAAGACGGTGTGTTAGTTTTATGACTATTACGCTCTTTGATTCGACCAAACGTCAATAAAACACTATAATGAAATGTTATATTCAACAAATCCTTAAATGTATTTATACCGGAGAAAATTCTGGAATTAATGCTTGTAGTAGGTATAAATATTGTTAAGAAGTATTCATTACGCGTTTGAGTTTTGACACGGAATACAGTGTGTAATCGACCGTAGTGAGAACGCGGGCCATGTCCGTGATGGTGCCTGGCACTCGATACAATATGACGATCATTTCCATCGGTCCTTGACCTCTCAAGGCCTCTCATTCTCTTAAGACCGCAACGCAAAGCTCCAATGCTTTTATATCACGATATCTATCGTACTCGCTTAATTGAGTTTTTTGTTGAGCAAAGATTAAGCTCCACAAATAGAATATTACGCGTGGAGCGCTGATTGCACAAAGGTGGGAAGGTACTTGCGTTACGACAGACCATTATTAATGTTCACATCTGCTTTTGGTCCGAAGAATGTCATTGTTAACACTGATAGACGGACGGCACTCGCTTACAAATTGCGTTGCATAATTACATCACTTAGTATTATTATAGATAATAGTAGACAATATTATATTGAATTACAGTTTAAAAACATTTCTGTATTAATTTTATTGCCACTTATTCTTAAAATACATTTTAGACCTGGCAATATCGAAATCTGGGATGTTGAATAATGCACAGGTATTCTTGTAACATTGCCGAAAAAAGGCAAAAAAATACTACTGTTTTGCAGTCACAACGCTATGTTATACAGCCATATACTCGACTTTCCAGTTTTCGCCGCTTAAAACACTAGTGGGACTTAGTGGAAGTCAAGTTGTAAAATGCGTACGCGAAGCACAAAAGTAGTAATTAGTGTGAAAATCTTATAACAGGGTCTCAGTGGTCCGGGCCGTAGTTGTAGGGTTGGCCCAAATATACCTATTAGGAATTTACAAACTTACTTTAAAAAAAAAAAAAAAATTCTAGGAACATTTTAAGTACTTTTTTAAATACATGACGTTAGTTGTCTTATACAATATAAATGTGTACTATACATCAAACAAGTAAAAACTAAAGTACTTCTGCAAGCAATGCTAAAAATGTCCTTTGTTTTGACAGAACGTACCTATATTAATACAATGACGTCCTATATTTAAGAAAATATGACAAGCGATTTATATATAAAAACGGAATGACGTTAAAAAAAACTATGAGTATAATATATACTAAGGAATTTTCCTCTCGAATTGAGTTGCTTGTGTTATTAAAACCTTCGTGTAAGCCAGAATAGTACGCATCGTGTGTTCATTTACACTGTATAACTGACGACTGAGGCAAGGTTTCATACATTTTGTAACTAATAATTTACTAGTAACTTCTCCAGAGTTTAGTAACTATTTTCATTACATGTATTACACATACCTCATTATTGGTATCGTGTAATCTGCTATGTTACTACAACTCATTGTTCTTTATGTTACAGAGTTGGTACAGAGCAAGAAGAACGTTAGGTACCTGCTTATAGTTCAGGTGTAAAAAAGCCTATAAAGGTGCATCAATAATATATGTAGCTCATAAGTTGTCTAGTTACCCTATTATATTGCTACCGTTACCGCTCTCTTCGCATCTACTTTGGCGTCAAAAGGCCGTGTGTGGTAATGCCCAAAAATAATTATTATACTACCACGCCGGGTATCTAACAGAACGGGTGAGCACCGAACACCAAATATAAAATAACAATAATTATTATTACTGTAGCTTCGCGACCGTGTACGCCGCGGTATCGCTTCCGCAAGCATAATCTAAAAGTTCTAAAACTACCCTCTTAAGACAAGTTTCTTAGCAGGTGTCCAAACCAAACATTTAAGCGTTGGCAACCCTCGCTCTATGCATAATGGTCCTCGGGAATTTCGCCCTAACGACCACTATTTATTGTGTGAACCGTCAGTACCGTCACTGTGCCCGTAGGTGTCCATTTGTTTCGTGATGAGCGTATTTTTCTCCTTTTTTTTAAGCGCTTTCATATGTGTACGTACACGGGCCATATTACCTATGTTAAATTATAATGCGAAGCTTTCGACATTCATTGTTAATTCCCGGTGTACCCTGCCTACTCCACAAAGGACCTGGTTTCATATAAAATAATAATAATTGTGATAATAATGATGTTATTAGTATTACACAATCACATGAGTGTTTCATTTAATGAGAACTTTTTTCACATCACACATCACATCACATCATCAGCCTATCTCAGTCCACTGCTGGACATAGGCCTCCCCCAACGAGCGTCATCGCGCCCTGTCTTCGGCTTGTCGCATCCAGCATCTGCCTGCAGCCTTTCGCAGATCGTCATCCCACCGGGCCGG
>DWME01006103.1:0-14068 GCA_018244795.1 Parelbella ahira ahira | reverse complement strand
CCCCGCCCGACTGCCCGACTGCCCGAACGAGACTGAAGCAAAACGAAAAAGAATATTTATTACAATTCATATTATTGCTTCTTACTTACATGAAAGAAAAGAAAGAAAGTTAGAAAAATCTAATAATACCCGACCTGGATTTCGAACCCAGGACGTCTCGATCAGCAATCGCTTTGCAACCACTCGACCAACGAGGCAGTCTAGTTAACTAACTAGTATACTCGTTGCATAAAGTTTTGAAAGCGTTAAAAATTAAATAAATAATGCGAACAGCAAAGACGAGTGAATGTTCAAAAAGAACAAAGAGACTCATTCTTTTATTTTGGCTCTCCAGCCGTGTCAATATTGTTATTTGCGTCAAAGCCTTGCATACCTACATGTCAAAAGCCCGACGCTTCAATAAATATTAGTATCTTGCGAGTGCAGTCGATAATAAATTTTGAATCGACGGAGCGTAAACAAATTGTTCAAAACTTGATCTGAACTAAGGTGAAGAAATGCCGATGAAATAAAATACACTTGGAAATTCTCAAGTCAGAATATGCTCGGCTGAAGCCGAAGAAAGGAGCATTTGACTTAAAATATCTTTATCGCAAATTCTTCAACGCTATAAGCTTTCGGAATAAATAAAACAAGTTAATAACATTCAAATTGATATCGACACCATTCTGTAAGCGAAATATCTACATTAAATACTCCGAGATAGTCTAATATTGGTACCTTTTTAAAAGTAACATTTGGATTAAACGAACGTAACTACGAATGTCTCTGAACTGTGAGTATTTAAGGTAACATTATATGATGCCGATAACTCTAAAGTCTTCCGGTTTCCGAAATCGAAGGATGCCGACTGCAGTCAGCGAGGAGGCATACATCTGAAAAATATTTTAAGCACTTCTTCATCGACATTCATACTTCCTCTTTGTGTATCTACCCTCAACCCACATATATCTTATAATTTTTTTAATTATCAAATTTTTCGCTGTATTATCTTCTGCGACTAACTTTCAGACTCTAATAGTGTTATTAGATTTTAAACTATATGACATTGATAATGTTCTTGGGAATTTGAAAATACGTTCTTTACGGTACTAAATTTCAATTAGTTCAACGAAAATAATTACCCTGGAATACTGTATTATTAATAAGGTATTCTTTAAAGTCATATATTTTATATAAATAGTAAAAACCAGTTCTAATATTTTGTCGGAGGGGACGTAAATTACCTACTACTTCAACTCATAGACTGATAATTTGAGATTTTTGTTCCATTAATTTACCGCTAAAGAGTCATTCGGCCTAGTGTCTTGCATCGGTCTATTTATGACACCTTTCAGGGCAAAACATTTCAATGCAAGGAAAGCAGTATTTACCAGAAATAGGAGCAGAAGTACTTTATCAGGCTGACCTTACATGCAGAGATCTGTTGCTATAACAATTAATTCGGTATATGTACGTGTATAAAAAGAGCCGGGAATGAAGATGTCCATCACGTCGAAATAATAGGGATATTTGGCGATTAGTGCTAGATGTTGGTGCCTACCACATAAGGGGCCTGGCGTGACTATATAATAACAACCTCACTTAAGCGCAAAGCTTTGTAAATGCAACGAAAATGCAGTGGAAAATGGAAACGTAAGCACTATAAATTAAGCAAAGCGCAGCCCGTTTGACGTATAGGTTAACATGTTTTAAAGGCTAACATCCGAAAACCGAAATCTGTACGATCTCGTTGCGGATTTGAAAGCGGCTAATTCTCAGGGCAGTGTGAAATGGAGCGAGTCATTCCGCACAAAGCGGCACTAATGCGCCCGGGCGGTGCACAGTCGCAATTATATTTGCATACAGCCACCTCTCGCTCGGCCACGGAGCTCGGACAAAGGTAAACCGTTTGTAGTTTCAAATCGAATGACAGGCTAAATGGCAATCTAAGCTGTGTGGCGCTAAATGTACTGTCTATAATTTTAGGAAGAATTTTTTATACGGTTTACAAGCATTGTTAAGTGGTAAACGCGGGAGTGGACTACTCTGCAAATGATCTGTCGTGATGATATAATACTAGTAATGGTTTTTACCTTTGTTATTCGCTATTTTGCTATTTTTGACTCAACTTATCGTCAACGTTACTGGCACTTTTTTTTAACCCTCTTGCATCCTAACATGTAATGATACAAACATAAGTTGTGAATAGTACCTACATGTAAACGAAATGAGCTTGACAAGAACAATGACTATATATTACGTGTACCTACTTTAAATGCTGAATATTTAAAGTAACTGCTTTTATGATAAAATATGTTCACTCGCGAGTAGGTACTTGGCAGATGCGGAAATTGCCATATGGAATCGCGATACGATGAAAATGTTATTAAGCCGTCATTACCGTGAGGCATGACTAGGGTGTGCACGATTACATTATATTATAATGCCCATTTCACTCGCAGAAGATTCTGAAATCCTTTTTTCATATGTCGTAAAAGGAAAACTCGGAATTTCCAGAAGGTATAACCACTTACACACCGTTTCAGCCCGGGATCAAATCCTGCACGTGGTTCCGGCGGAGGAATTTTATGATTTTGCACTTTTATTATCACACACGTTTCACTAGGAACTGTTATTTGTGTGTTGATAGTTGGATATTTCGTTACAACCCAAAAGTACCTTATTTCTTCACTTTTCATTCATTCAATCATTCATTGACTCATTCGTTTATTCATTATGCCTTTGAAAGAAAACCCTTCAGTACGTAGTTTTTTGTGTAAAAATGATTTCCAAACTATTAAGGTGAGTGCGACTTTTAGTAATTTATAGTCACCTTGAAAAAAAAATTGATTTAGGTACATGTTGGTTTCCCTCATGGGGGATGGAAACCAATTAGCATATTTATTAGTGTCACCCTGGCGCAGCCGCGCTAAGCTACCTATCTGTTATCAATAATAACTTACTCAGCGTCATAATAAATTTATATTATCATAACGAAATCGTCTAATCTCCGCGCCTAAGGAAATTGGAAATGAGACTAAAACTGTAACTCATAATAATTATGAGCAATTTCAATCTTGACTTCTCTTCAAATTATAATTCTAACTAAAGATCATTTAATAGTAAGTAAAAAACAGCAAACAATTTTGTATTAATGGACTGGATGGATGTTTATTATATAATTATAGACACGACTTTGTAATTTAAAAAGCTATTTTTTTTAAACATTTTTATATTCTTTAAATTATTTATTTGAATTAAAAAAAGTAAGCGTTTAAAAGTCTGCTTACATCGAAAGGGATGTTGTCGGAAGCGGTCCTATGTGACCAGCTCAAAATTGTACACGAGGTTTCAAGTAATAAATTTTATAAAAATGAAGGGCATATTGATAAAGCTAAAATTTCCAACCCTATTGAGTAATTATTTTTGCGCAACTCATTGTTTTACGGAAACACAAAATTGAATAGCGGAATAACACAAGTTCATTTAGCAGCGCTTTTAAGTCAGTCCGCGTCGAGCTGCGACGCGGCGACTGTGGATTACACAATGTAAGCGCTTTACTTGCTGCACTTTTACAAATTAACTGGTAACACTGACATATTAGTCTTTAGAAGTAATAATTGTAGAAAATAGAATATGAGTACTCATGCCTGTAATTGATCAAAGATAAATATTCTTATTGTTTCTCTTTTAAGCAATTATGTACATGATTAAATGATGTACCGGTTTTACTCACAGATGTTTTCTCGTTGTAGGTAACACGACTAGTTTCGGTCCACTCTGTGATTCTTCGTCATGACCTCCCGCTAACCACCTGTCCGGTAATAAAAATGCAGAAGAAATATTTTCATGTCTGATTTAAAAAATCCTAAGCAAAGAACACCGAGCATCTAAAATATTAGAGCTCTGTTAAGCTTTAAATGCTGGAATCAACTTCATGGTCTATGCATGGAATCGAAATATAGCTTTTAAGCCGCTCAGTAATTAAAAATAAATCAGTGATAACATTGTTGTTTGTTTCATTATATCCATGGATATATTCATTTTATTACAATGTAACACATATTTATCTTAAAATTGTACACGTGGTTGACACATCTGGAAATTGATCATATTGTACATTGTGTTTATCTTTTTGCCTTCGTAAGTCATGTCTATAATGTTCAGAGCTTCCCTTCGAACTGGGAGGTAAACCTTGACCTAAATGTCAATCGATTTAAGCCAAAAATGTCAATATACTGTATGTCATTTAGATAAATAATAAGCCCAGAAAGAAAATATCTCTAAGATATTATAAACGAAATTTTACGGCATTGAACCCGTACATTGGCAGAGTGACAAACTATGCAGACCCCTTAAACGATAATAAGGACGCTGTTTTGTAAGAGATGTTAGCTTAAGTCTGAAAGATGGAAAGTTCTGGAACTTTCGATGTAAATAGGTATCATGTACGATACACGTATTCTTTACAAGTGCTATACAAATTTTAAAAAGGAAATAACTGAATATTTATTCAAAATGCCAAAAGTTTTTACCGACTTACACACATTCACAATGGCAATATTTGTATTAGTATTGAAATTATAAACTGTTTAACGTAAATTTTGACAAAATAACCATGGGCTACTTAACTGTAGGTTCCGTTGTTTGTCACATTAATTGAAATACGACATTATGCTTCTAAGTAGTTTAGCTTTCAAAATTCCAAGGCACGTAGTCCTGTTTTATTATAAACAGGTGGGGAGCCCCGGCGATAACGCGGGGAGAGGGATGAACGATAATATTTAATACGCAATTTGGCAGATCGTTTTAGAAGCGGTTTTTTCGCTGTAGAGATATATAAATTTGCTTAAAAAGGGTTATTCAGTTAGCCAGGCTATGGGTATCGCGGACTCCTCAAACTACGGGTCGCTGCAATAAAATGCTAAAATTGTTGTACATATATGGATTTCTGATATTGTAGATGGTCTTTACATTATCTAAAGGACGAGCCGCTGTCTGAAACAATATTGGATGATATCAGCATATCATCAGGATAAATGTAGTATTATCAATATGTGCGTGTTATAAATTTTAGCATATTACTGGATTTTAGCTCGATTGAGCTTGGAGAATATAAGGAGCTGCTTATTATTATCATAATCTAATTTTCAATAATACTGTATATATGCTCAATGTAGTGATAAATAGTAGGTATAACGCATAAATATATTACACATAAATAAATAAAAAAATATTCTACATAATATACATAAACAGTGGAACTCTTTTCATTGTATGAGTGTGATAAAAGGCGTGATGAAGATGATCATCATGACAATAATGATGATGTTAATGATATAAGCAAATTCTGTACTCTGCGAGGGTTATCAGCAATAAATTATAACTAGTCATCACAACGTTTTATGATCGTAACATAAAGCGTGAAGTAATGGTGATGAGTTCGTAAAAGTGACAGTAACTGCGAGGATCTGCTGGCGCTCTGAACTGTTCGCTGAACTACATATTATAGGGTTTTAATGTATTGTACGGTATTTCCCCTGTCTGAAACTTTCATTGTGGTTCTACTGAAAATTGGATTACATACCTCTTAATAGGTAGTTGGTGCGAGACTCAAAGTAATAGGAAGATTAGCGCTATATTGATTTATTGTAAATCATTGATTGTAATATGCTATGCGTTTGCCATAGAACTTTCTTTCTTGTTATAAAACGCACTATTAATATTAGAAACTCGTCGAAATACTTATTAGAGATTGAAATAAAAATATAATTATACATCACCTATATATACCTACGTATACAAATTTAATTTGTATTCAGAATAGGTATCACTCCATATCGAAAAACAAATGTTTAGGTGTTGTTTTATTTTGATTGTATTTCCAGTCGGTTAGTTTTCAGAGATTAATGTTTTTTGTCTTTTGAATATAATTATTCAATCACTCAGATATCTTTAAGAAAACGCGCTGTGATTTAGCTTAAGGCGAAAGTTTTTACGTTCACGTCACAATCATTTCTTTCAAGGGGTGAGCGTTCATTGGGTGGAAGTAACAAAGACGATAAAACTGTTCGTTTGGAAAAAGGATATTGAATGAGGTCAGACGCAAATATATTCGTATTGGAGGCAAATGTGGAGGCGTGTCGGGGACAGCAGTTTGCGCGCTGTTTTTACACGGCCGTCTCCGCGCCGTAGTCGCTAGCTACTCAACTTATCCTGTCACGAGATTTCTGACATGTCCCGACTATTTTCACCGCTCTTAACGCCGGGAACAATGTTAGCTATTATCTGGGTCGCAATGTGTGGCAATCTTCGGAGGAGCAAGAAATAAACGCTTACATGGCTTCTTATAGATTTTATGCGCTTGTGTCGTTCTTTGTGGTCGCTGAACGTGCCTATATGTGCCTAGTCTAATTTTAATCATATTTTTGCTAACTTCAGTACAATTGTCTTATAATTAGTCACCCATTTATATCAGTCAGATTGATCCAATGTTGGTTTGATTGTGTCCTAAAACAACCGTGTGTGAGAGTCCAATGGATGTGTATAAGTCAACTGGGTTGTGGTTATCCCATGATATTATTGTTTTTATTACAATTATTTCTACAACCATTATTACCACTTTTCACATCTCCTCAACGATAGGTTCTTTTAAGCAAAAGTGTGTAAAATATATAAATATATTTATATTTACTACAAAAGATAGATATCGATGCCCGAGCGACTGTTATTGAGATCGCATAATCGGATAAAGAATTCAAATTTTTAAATGTATTACGATAGAACCAGCTTTACTGAAGCGAAACTAACGCTTATCCAAAGTATGGAATCTCATACAAAAGCTTTATAGTTGACTTTGTTGCCTTTGTGCTTGATTCTTTGTGTTGCATCTACTTAAAACGGTAACTGGAGCGCTTCTGTTCAAGAAAGGGACAAGTTTCAATCGGGAACTCCATAAGACAAGGTTAATGGTAAACCTTTTAGGTGGATTAATATTAATTGTTATAGATATAGGAAGAATATATACCTCGGGAAGTAAATAATGTGTATATAGGTACATACTGTGACGTGGATTTTTGTACTATTCTCAACGAATTTGTCATTTCTTTAAACTGTCAATACATAAAAAGGGCTAAAAGTTTAGAAGTAAAATTTCAAAGCACGTGTTCTATATACCTATGTGTAAATGTATATTTGCAATATTGAGCTTTGTGAATCAATTATTTATGTTTAACACGATACAATTTGAATATTAAATTATTTATCCAGTAACTAAATCGATTATTGTCAAATATTGAATGTTATTTATCCAGTAATTAAAATTCGTAGAAACGGATTAAACTGTAGTTAAACATGATTAACATTTAATGACGTTGTTACTAATATTTAACTTATTAGTAGGTACTTATTAATTAACAAATGACCATCAAGAGTAGCTTGTTAAGTTATTAATGAGAGCAAATGTTCCCATAACTACTAAATTTCTTAATTAGCTATACAATTAGCCGATCGGAAAATGGAATCATCCTACTGTGAATTGATTACTGAGAGATTTATAAATAGCTCTTGTATCCTCGTAACAATCATAATACATTGTGCTTTCAAATATTACCCAGCCGTGAAGTATTCCGTTCGGACAATAAACTGCTCTACTATCGCTGGTGCTGTACAGAGTATAGTAGAGTTTGATTTTTATTTCCGGGCACAAATCTCGCCTATAGTTTTGTTATGCAACGAACTCAATACAGGGGGAACATGAAAATTGGAAACGGTCCAGTGAACACCGCAACTATTGTGTATACATGTGGTCGTTGCGCGATGTTTTACCACGACTACAAAAATTTGTTGGAGCATTTGTACTGGCGTCACGGCACCGAGAGTCTACGGTGCAAGCTGTGCGGTTTGAGGAAGTGGCGTTACGCCGCCCATGTCTGCAACATATTGCCAATAGACGACAAAATGACCTTTGACTTTGAGAATTCCAATTCTGAATTTTGTTACTGTGGTCAGGATGTTTCTGATTCACCAATGATTGGTTGTGATTCCCCTCAATGTGCGTTCCAGTGGTATCACTTTAAGTGCGTAGGTATAGACTCGCCCCCAGACGGCGATTGGTATTGCCCCCGGTGTTTGAAGTTACGCAATGAGAGTCAGGTGATTATGCTAGTAATTTTTCGTATTAATGAAATTATTATATCGTCGTGCCAGTTCCCTTAAAGGGCAGGAAATACACTGAAATACATGTATGAAAACTGTAATAAAATGGGTGCTAAATATATATTGTTATTAAAGTACGAACACGTATTTTTATGTTCGTTAGGTACTACCTATTGTACCGCTGCTTCTGTCGAATTTTATTAGGTTACTTATAAAGACAAGAAGTCATATTAGTTGTTATAGAGAATTATAAATTAAATTCTTTTATCAAATAATGCTTAGTTTTGTCTGTCAACATGCAATCGTTTATAGATTTTTTTATAAGCTCGGTGCTAAAAGGTGCTTGAAAAAGTGAATCTATTTTATATATTATCATTCTTAAACGTTAGTATTTCATTTTTTCTAGAACAAATTACAAGCGAAGGGGGCAGAGACTTGAGAGAAAATGTCCTTCCAAGTACGAAAGCAAAAGTAAAGCTGTACCAACTTGGTATGTAAATAATAATAAAATGTGTAATAATAATTATTATATGACGGAATAACAGTTCATTTCAACATGAATTTGGATGAAATTACTGATTTGTTTACAATGCTTATGATTTAAATATGCGTGTAAACTAAAAATTAAACTTTAAGATTTTACAAAATACCTACAGACTATGTCTAGACGTACAATTGTGCCAACTTCGATAGACCTAAAATTAATGTAAGATATTTTCAAAGAACAGTTTTAATCAAAAATAATTTCCGGCCTACAATTTATTAAACTTTATTAGATATGTAATTAATCCTTAATTATGTTTCAGATATTTTGAATCATAACTTAATAGCGATTGAAAGATCAAGATTTTTGTTCGCGCTACACGCCGATTCCCGCGTCATGAACTAATATAGGTATGGAACCTATGATGAAATCCTCGTTGGAGACTGTAAAGAGATGAAGAGACAATCTTCTTCGATTTGCATAGAGACCTATCTAGAGACGTGAATAAAACGAGATTTTGTATCGAAATTAGTAATTCATTACTCAATACAATTGTAATATTTATTAAATATGTACTTTGGGTTAAATGATTGTATGATGTACAATTGGAACAATATACATATTTGTAATGTTACATGTTAGTAATGTATCGTATTTCTGTTTGGATAGTACACACTATAATTTGGATAATGCCTTTGCCTACTTTGGGATCAGATGGCCGTGTCTAGGGATGTCCCGGGACATTTGTTATGCTATAAATATCTTACAGTGTGACTCTTTACAGAATATATTCTAAACAGTTTGACAATTTGATTTATGATTTTTTTTATACATATCTTCACACCAGGTCCTTTACGGGGTAGGCAGAGATTGTATTGTAATTGGTGTAGAGAGGTGATTTTTTATAGTTAATTACTTAACACCCTATTTATACTACAGGCACTGCGTAAATTATTGAAATTTTTCTATAAACCTAATTCACTAAGATAAAATGTGAAGTTGTGGCTGCCTTTTGAAAGCTGTTTTAGCTATTATTATTAAAACCTGGAGTTATTTTTATAATATTTTAATTCTCTTAGCAAAGGCCTGCTCTTATAAAAGGGTTCGACAAGAGGCCTCCTTATGTACATAATATGTTACGTTGAATGTTGTGGTAGACCCTTTAAGGGTCTCTCCTCATATGCCTATTGCAATATCACACATAATATTAATATTGATGACAAACAACCTAAATGAAATAGATTTTATACACATTCATAGATTTTTTTGTATCGTGTCGAAGTTCCTGCAATATTTTTAATTGTTTCTGAAATTAACTTTTTATGAGTTATAGAAAAAAAAATTGATTTGAAATCTTAAAATTTATATCTTTATCCATATGCATTTTAACAAAGGCTTTATTAAATACGGATGTATCTTTATAATGCGTTTTATATCTTGACGTTCTGCAGATTAAAGGTTTAATAAATTTATCAACGGTCTGTGATGACGACGTGTCACAAGGTGGCCCTTTGTCCAATCATTATTTGTATGAAAAAAAACGAACTTTAATATTTGAGGTCCAGGAAATAGTATCCATAATTATCGTTTTGGCTTTTTGTAATAGCTACGTTACGTCATTAAAAAATCATTATTTTGGACCGGTGAAGTGTATGTAGGAATATACTGGCTGAAATTGAAATAATAGTGGGTAATCGGAATAGAAAATTGATTCCTATTTCAACACACACAGGAGCGATCTTATACTCGTGCTTTTCTTGCAGTGTGATTATATTTCACGGCTGAACTACATTTAAGCGATTTACACGTATTACTGCATTTTAATGGGCATTGGGAATAAATTGCTCCCTTTAGTATTTTAATAGGTTGCCCCGTAACACGATCATTAAAGAACACCAAATCCCTAAAATTATAATATAGGTACTCGAGGTTCTTTTCGAAATGATAGCCCTTTTTTCTGATCTTAAATTTATTTTCGAGACAATTTTTCTTAAATCACTCTATTGTAAATAATCACTAATTAATAATTTAAATCTACTCAAATGAATTAATAAAAATGCGCGTAAACTATTGATTAACGCAATATCCTTGCAGACAGTTTAAATTTGAGTTTAATTAAAAGTGTGTTCAGATGTGGATACGAGCACACGTGGCCAACTGCGATATGGAACGACGGAAAAGAGCTGCTAAAAGCTACAAGAACTCGCATAAATATCGAAAACTTTCATGGTAATGAAAGCACTACATCGAGTCGTTAAGCGATGTTAACGAGCCACTTAGGGTTCAATTTGTTTTAATGAAAAACTTCTCACTTCAGTACGTTCAAACTAACTTCACTTTAACTTAAAATAACATGTTGTCATAGATATGAATTTCCCCATTTTGATTTGTTGCTTGTAGATTTTTGTCTCTAGTGTTAATATAACTGATATGTTACATAAAACCTTATCTGATTAAAAATATCTATTGATGATTAATAAATTCATACGACTGATAAAACAGATTATGCAAAAATATGTTTAAAATCACTTTACGATGAAAAACGAATATCGTAAGGGCTTGCGTTGGTTATCATCGCCTGTTTATAAAACCATGCAAATATTTTCAGTGAGTTGAAAATATATCATCTATGAAAACATGTAGAACGATGAAAAGATTATTCTCCAGGCATGTTTAAAGTCTGTTCAAGGACTTAAACTCTGGATATAACAATATTAAATAATAATAATAATTATTTTATAACCATACAATTGTCCCCCCACACTATTTCCCCCTCCGCATGTGCTTTCGTAAGTTTTGATTTCTACCTGAAGTTTGTCTGCTATAGTTTGTTTGTTGATAACACCATCTTTTATATATATTTCTCCATATCTTCTTTGTTTTGTATTTGATGTACAATAAAGAATGACTCTGTAGTTACAAGAATACAGCATACATGATAATAACGACGACTTTTATTTAACTATTCCCTTATTAATACATGTAAGAAACCAACGCGCATTTATTTTTCAATATGGTATTACTTCTTAACGTTTCATTAAAAGTTTCCCAACATACACTGGCATGTATAACCATCATATAAGCTCATACGATAACTACGATATTAAACGACGAGAGAGGGCCACTCGGAAGCGGATGGAATGAACATAAATATTGGAAACTTTCCTCGTAATGAAAGCACTACATTGCACCGTTATGCGATGTTAACGGTCGAGTGTTTCAGGTCAATAAGTTTAACAAGTAAGAAATATTATTAGGTACACTTAATCGAACAAGTTTAACATGCAAGTATTTTTATCAATGTTTAAACGACGTCAACTGTTCGGTACTATTTTTAATGAGGTTCATTATTATATTTATAACATTATTATCCCTTGTACATAACATCAAGCCTGTATTTCCTCGAAGGGATAGGCAAATAAGTGTAATACGCTTCTTGTACCTGCTTTATTACGAATATTTTAAACAAATTAATGGCGAACTTTTTATTTGATAATCGTTTAAGTTTTGAGACTTCACTAAGTGATATCATTTAACATTTTGATTGGCAAATTTTTCCTACTCACTTTAATGGGTGTACCTCACCAATGTTGATGAATTGCTATCAATATGCTGCAGTGTTTGTGCTGGCATCTAGATAGAGAAATCCAATCGATGCTTTATTACGGCCAATCAACCGTTTCACTTCCTTATTCGGTTTCCTTATTTGTGTTTGTGGTTCTGAATTCAGTAATTAACGTTCAATTACAATCCTAATTGAAATTGCAAAGTTAAATTAAATTTCATTATTATTATTCTAGCATCACGCAAGCTCTCTTACGGGTTGGGTAGAGAAAACTGGAACTGATCTTTTTAATTTCAAACGTCGTGTACTTAATATAGGTAGCTGAAATGTATACAAATATATATATCCAAGAAGAAGATAGAGCACAGTGGCGTGGCATTGGAGAGGCCTATGTCTAGCAGTGGACGGGAGTAGGCTGATCATGATGATGATGATGATATATATCCAAATTTACATGTTTATATATTCTTTGGATACTAATATGAACACAAAAAATATAAGGAAAAACCATACATAACGTTTATTTTTTATAAAAGAACTGGATTACAAATAGACAAAAAATTGTGTACGGGAATATATCCAAAATCTATAAATATTCTCAGGGGGATAAATTGAGTATTAATAAAACAATCGTGGCTTCACGCATTTGCGGAAGAGATCCAAGCCCAGCAGTGGGACGTTGAAATAAAACAATTACTATCAATGTTAAGTATAGTAAATAAGAAAACGATAGGTGCGTACACTTGTATGTAAATAGATCCATCACGTGCTAAGTTAATATGTACGATTGAGAGCGATAGAGAAATTGATATTCTAAATTCACATTCGGCACATGTCGTTTGTTTTATAACCGCCATTATCAACTGGTGGCGGCTATATTATTTACACTTGCAAAACAAAAATAATGGGCCCTTTTTTTCGGAATCCTCGTTAAATTCAGAAACGTGATTCTGTTGTTAACCAAGTTTTTAATCAAATAACATGTTTGGTTTTTAATAACGAGCCCGTTTTGTTTTTTGTCAATTTGCAATGTTACTTTTTTGATGTATGGTGATAAAGTATCGGTCAATATTTTATTTAGCTTAGGCAACATATTAATTACTATTATTATTGCTTCGCGACGTCAGGTTTTTTACGGGTGGCTAGCCAGAGAGAGTCGAGTGCCATTTATCTATTCTAGCAAAGCTGACACGCTTCTTCTACATTCATTACTTTCTTCACACGTGTATGGTGATTTAGAAGGCTTCTGGCTCCTCATCAAGCAGTTTCTTATATGGTCATTAATTATATACAAACATAATATTGTTTAAAATTTAATTAACTTTCAGTCACGATGTTTTTACTATGTGTTCTCTAAAGGCACCTGTTTATACCGGTAATTCTCTACGTAGTGTTGCTACACACCTATAGTATTGCGCGAGCAGTGTCCAATTAAACTTTGGTTCGATTTATCCGGTGTTTAATACCGTGGATAGTGTTACATCGCACAACTTTGAAAACTTCGACGTATTTTCAGTGCTCTGAGCCACGGGAATAATGGAATAGTTCATGCGATGCCAGCGGCGTATGAAATCGATAACCGACAGCTACACACGAACGTACGTGGTGGTCTTAGAATAGATGATAATTAGGACGCGCTTTTTACTGCACTGTTATAACACATTGCCCCGATTAAAAATAATGGAGTAGATCATAATACATATTTGTCCTAGATAATGTTAAAATCGGTTGTCATAAATCTTAAATATCTTGCAACACCGCACACGATCATTTACTACCAAAGTAGGCGAGAAAAAAGTGTTATGGTAACCGGACGGCTGATAATTTACACATTTATGTATGTACACATATTATAATAACATATAGGTATATAACTTTTT
>DWME01006102.1:0-14070 GCA_018244795.1 Parelbella ahira ahira | reverse complement strand
TACTTTTACATAATTGTACTAGAGACAGCCTAGTGGAGTTAATTCAGTCCCAGGCCTCCTTGTCATTTAGATAGTCCTTGGTTTCATAAGGCAGGGACTGAATATTTTGAGATATTTTCTCAGCGGTAACACAGTATCCAGTTCTTGACTGGCCCGTTGGCCGTTGCATTGGCTATTAAACGCGCAACCGGGGTCGTGGCTTCGATTCCTACTCAGAATAAATAGGTGATTTCGTGTGGTATTTGTTAATGTGGACAAGCATGAGCCCCCGCATCATGTAATGCTTGGTGTATACAAAACTAGCATACTCACTGAACGTACTGTAATGTGGGTAGTCACACAATGTTCTCACTCAACGAGTGACAGCAACATCGCCCAATTGGCGACACTCGTCTGTATGGCAGCACTGTCGTCCTTCACAGCTCACATTGTATTGACAAAAGCTTTTTATTTATTTATTTTTGGCAAACAAAAATTTATAAAAATAATAATAATGTGAACATACGGTACCTACTCAGTAAAGTTTTCACAAAAAAAATAATACACACAATTCATTAAGAATTAATTATGACATTGATGAATTTTCACAAATTTCATTATGTACCATCATCATTTACAGCCTGCCTTATGAGTCTCTTGTATTTGGTTGTTGTGTTATTATAAATAAATTATAAATACACAAATTTAAAATACAAAAGTTATAAATATTTATCTATGACGTCAGTGTACCTGTGACGTCACAAGTTTACACCGTCACACGTGTTGTTGTGTGTTATGTTATACCGGATCTCTGCAATTCGGGTGGCCATCTAACCCCGATTTACCTCTAAGAAAATTTCAAACTTCAATTCAAAACTCATTCATAAAATCGTCCGCCAACCGGTACTGGGCCTGCGTGGCAAATTATGGTTTTAATTCTTCACATTCCAGAAGACCCAGAGAAATTATGAAAGGGCTGACGATCATGGTAATAAAAGTTTTCAATATGTTTTGTGATGTTTTCCAGTTAAATCTGCACTGTGTTCTGGAGCATGCCGTGGCCGCTGAAGACGCAGATGTGTTGGACACTCTCATAACACTCATGTATGCTAACTGTGAGTATATTTCAATGTTTAAAGTGGCTGGATTAATTATATTTCCTAACCTAGATTTTCTAGTAGTGGTTCTGAGTCACTGTCTGTGCCCGATGTATGGCAATATGGTCATCACCTATTCCACGGTGGGACGTAAACGTGACTGATGAAATGTGAGAGTGTACTACACTCACCTGCCTACTTCCTGGGGGATTACAGGCGTGATGTTACGTTACGTTTAATGTGTGAGAGAAAGATTGGGAGAAAACGATCGTTACGTGATGTTGCTAGGATCATAAACTGTATAGAGATTTGATGTTGGAGACGGTGAATTTTAAAGAAATCGGTCAGCTTTTTATGGATAGATACCTATAAGTGTATGTTTGGTGCTCGGAGCTCCTGGACCTAGGGAGATGAGATCCGGGATGTTAATAATTATTACGTAAGCAGCATACATGTGTGCCTCGGTCGTGGGCCGATCGAGAGGTCTCGGGTTCGGTTCGCGGCTCGGATGGGCTCTACATCGTAGCCAGTTAAACATGGGAGGGTAACTCATTCGTCAACCTTTCCGAGAATAACGGAGTAATATAACGTTTAGTATATATAAACATATGGCCGTGTGGCTGCCCGCAGGCGGGCGCAGCGCGCGGCCCGCGCTGTGCCGCGCGCTGGCGGTCCGCGCGCACCTCCCCGCGCCCCGCCCCGCGCCGCGCCTCGCGCCCGCCGCGGCGCGCTGCCTGCTGCCGGTTAGTTTCTATACATATATTTTCTATTCTGCTTTATATACATTTTACTTTATATACATACATACATCCATTCAAGCTTCATTGTCGGCCTCCTCCGATCCCCCGTTGGGCTCCGACCCCTCCAGCTGTACGCCCCCGAGCTCGATTTCCGACTCCTCGCATCCTTTTGCTGTCGGCCGAAGGCCGAAGGACGGCTGAAGGCTGTCGGCTGAAGGACGTCCTGCACTACGAATTTTACTTTATTCGTTCTTAAATTAATTAGCTTCGGATGTTGTCCTCAGTGTGTTGCTAACGAGCCGTCGCCGGGAGCGAGGAGGGCGCTCCTAGAGTCGATCGAGATATTCCTCAAGACGGGAACGCAGGCTCAAGTGTCAGAGATAACTGAAAATATTGTAACCGTGGCTCGCGGGCTAAGTGTGTAACAGTGTCTATTTTTTAAATATATTTATATATATAGGCAACACCTGTGAAAAGCACCGATGCTGCCATCTCAGGGACTGTGCTTTTGTCTATTCAACCGCAACATAATACCAGTGTTATTAGTGGTACTAAACAAAAACATTAAACCATTTAGGGACATAAAATGTGTTTGTCATCGACACGCTAAGAAGAAATGGTACTAAGGGAAAAATTTGGGACAGAAATTCCACCCTTACTGAAGTAAAATAGGGGATGAAAGATTATATGAAATTTCCTCGGTTCGTAACACAAGTGGAATTTTAGATATAAATTCTTGATTAATGAATAAACTATTATTGGGATGTATAGTGATATCGACCCAAGTGCTAGCATAGTCGCAAATAAAAGCCGTTGTACACATAAAATTACAGCATCGTTTTTGTTACAGGTAACACCAGTCAAGCGAAACTAGACCTTTTGTCTATGACAATAAGAGCGTTGAAAGAAAACAACTCCCTGTCTCAAAAATATCTACCAGGGTTACTTGTTCTTGTGTTACAAACACAGCTTTTCAACACTCGAACCGTTTTCTCCGAGATCTGCATAATATTAATAGAAAAAATATCGTTATTTGAGAAGAGAGTACTGCAGGAATTAGTACTGGATGTTTTAAACGGCATCTGCAATGAGAGTTTAAAACTGAATTTGCGATCGAAGAAGTTAGTTGCGGATGCTGTGTCATTTTTGAGGAAACTTTCAGATTTGGATGAGTCGTTGCCGACAGCGATGGAAATGTTGGATGTTGGCGCGCGGGATGTGAGGCCTCAAACTCTGTTCGCGCTCAGCTGTTTGAAAACCGTTTTTGAAGTTCCCTTGACCTTATGTAGGAATTTCGTTACGAGGAAAATAGATTTTTTCAATAAATTCCTAAATGTTACAGTCACAATTGACACTGATGGAGAATACGTAGACGCCATTTTGAATTTCATCGCCAGTTTCTGCCAGGTTCTGATAGAAGTACATAATGAGGTACATAATATACAATAATAGGTACAATAATAGGTAATATATAAGATTTTTTTCCGAATCTATCGTAATTCCGCTGCTGTATTTTGAGCTTGATTGAGAACCAACAAAATTCATAACCGCCATAGGTATTAAAAAATTACTACTAGACACGAGTCCCCGTTCAGAATGACGGGGGGGGGGGATTGTCAAAAAATCATTAAATTCGTGTGCCATAATTTATGGATGTCCCCTAAAGAGGTGCGTGCTATGGATTTGAATACAGGATCCACGTAGGAAGACGCTTTATTTTAAATCACCAGGCTATCACTGCTCATATAAAACTTACAATTTAGATGATTGATTTCGCAATAATCGCCAAGAGATTGCGCTAGTTTCACTTATAAACTTGTCATACTGACATTGAAATAGTATTTATATAAAACATAAAAATATACTGATTTTAAAAATTATGTTAAATTTAAATTTTGTATTACGTCAAGCATGTATTAAATGAAATCTTACTTTAATACTATCATACAATAACTGATTTCTGTTACAGAAAACCTTGAACCTAATATCAAGAACTATAGAAAATATATCCCCAGAGCACATGCATGCCACAAAGAAGAGTCTCTCCATCTGCTTGTCAGCTGTGAGAGCTGAACTGAAAGAGACACCCAGTACATTCTTCAGCAGCTTGGCTGTGTGCCTGAAAAACCTAGCTCTGGAAGACATAACAGTGGGTTTACTGAAACAGGATGACACTGAACATGTCAACACCGCAGAAGCGTTGATGCTTATATGCAATTTGTTTGATATAAAGCAGTGCCAGCTCTTAACAGACTTCTCTGAGAGAGCCAGAGAATGGTTGAAGTGTATCCGGAGAATTAGTGAGGAATCCAATGAAGAATATATCAAGATGCATTTGGATTATTTGACAAGTCTTGTCGGTGTCAGTCTTGCTGTGTTGCCATCGCAAGTCGTTTGGGAAATAATTTGTGGTGGTAAATACTTTATTACATATACATACTGCCTTGTATATAACTTACTTATTATATATTTATATCTAAACTGCCTCGTTGGTCGAGCGGTTGCAAGCGCAACTGCCTATCGGGAGGCCCTGGCTTCAAGTCCCAGATCAGGTACTTGAATTTTTCTAATTTAGAATTTCTAGCGGTTGCTCGTAGTGTAGATCTACGGCCGATGTATGGCAATAGGCTCATCCCTTCCGGGATTACAGGCGCGATGTTGCGTTTGTTAGAACTAACTTCCCACTTCATTGTTTTCAGACAACGCTGAGAACTTAATCAAATTCTGTCGCACCTACATATCTATCTTCTCCATCTTCTTCATCGCAAACCAAAGTATTCTCCTGGACAGAGTTCCTGGGGAAATCTCGATCATTCTGAACGACATCGTCCAGTACAGAGTGAGAAGATATGGTGAGACCGCTGATGTGTTGGATCTGGTGGATAAGGTGAGAAAAACATACATTTATTTATATAGATGTGTGGGTGCGCGCGCGCGCGTGTGTGTGTGTGTGTGTGAGTGAGTGTGTGTGAGTCTGTGTGTGAGTGTGAGTGTGTATAAATATATAATTGTATATATACATATTATTATACATATATAATGTATTATTGTATCATCAGTATATATATAAGTGTTATTGTATCATCACACCAGACCCCTTAGCGGGTTAGGCAGCAGGCACCTAGTGCCATAAATAATTTTATGTATTATTACAAAACATTATCACTGTTATTATGATTAAGTAACAAAATTAATATATTTTTTTATATTTCAGTTGTGGTCAAAATATGATTCAAAATCTAACTTCAAGCAAAAACACTCCCTGCTGTTGGACCTATCGCGCTTGAATAACAAATTGTCCCCGGAATCGAACCCCATGCAGTGGCTTAGGAATATGTTGACGGCGAACACTACTCGTGCTGACGATAAGATAAGACTTTTGGCGGTGGTGCCAGGAGACGATGCGTATGGGTGAGTTCAAGAGTTCAGTGCCTTTTAACACGCTTTATTAATAAGCTAATGCTTGGGTTGTATGTATGTATCAGAATCTTTGTGCTCAATTTTCACCAATTTCCAGAAGTCAGATTAATTTAGAAGTTTGCACACATATCAAGGAGCGACGACTTATAGATTAATTTGATAATTTCCCATTTATGAGTTTGCCACAGACTAAAAAACGAAATATAAATAATAGTTTAGAAAAACACGCTTTTATTGCTAATCCAACTAAAAACTAGAAAATAATTTTTAATGACAATGAGATTATATTACAATGGTAGAAGATCGAACAATCAATCATACTACATCGCCTCAAACTAAAATTATAATGAAATTTAAGTTATTAACAGAATAATTCAATTCAGAGTAAAAAGCGTATAATCTATTTGTCATTAACAATTATTTTCTAGTTTTTAGTTCGATTAGCAATAAAAGCGTGTTTTTTTGTCTTTTTAATTACAAGTGTTGTTTGTTTCCAAAAAAATAAATGAATATTTTTTTTACATTAAAAGGCAGGGCAAACAGGCAGGCGGCCCAAGTGATGTTAAGAGGTCATCGGAGCTTATAGTCATTTGCAACATCAAGAGCTCAATGTGTTGCTTGCCTTGAACGTTTGAAGAACCCCATGTCGTAGCGTATTTTAAACACCTCCGAAGAAAGCTTATCCACAGTTTGCAGGTGCGTGGCGGAAAAAAGCGTTTAAAGCGCACTGTTGTGGACTGCCAGGAGTCCAGTTGGTGGGGGTGGAATTTCGTCTATCGGCGTGTAGTGTGAGCGGCGTGTAGTGCGGAGTGCAGAGCATTCCCCATAGTATAGTCGGTAGAGTACACACAATGCGCCAATAAATAAAAACAAATACATGTGTATGTGTGTTCCAGTGCAATATACAGATACTTCGTGAACCAGCTGCCAACCAGGCTGTCGGAACTGAACCCGCAAACTTCGGCCACGCTCCAGGCGCTGCTCGACAACCTCGCGCGCACCAGGAACAGAGACCTGCTTCAATTCATACTCTCGTTGGTTGATGGTGAGTAGTAATAGTCATTATCATTATCGTTATTTATTCATCCATTGTCATTATTTATTCATCCATCAACCATTATACCTAAACACTCAAGCTATAATCACAGGCAGAGAGCACCCAGCACCACATATCTCTGTCCTCGCAGAAATGATGTATTTCTATATTCACCATGGTCAACATCATAAACAGTCCGCTGCTGGACATAGGTTTCAAGGGTTTTTAACCACTGTCCCCTCGCTTGGCTTGTTGTGAATCGCAGAGATTGCTAGGTGGCGTACACGGAGCCGCGGCTTGGTCATAACTTAGTTCAGTACTGTCTGCTCAACAGCACACTGTTTCAGGTGACGCGACGCGCGGCTGGTGGGACTCGGCCCTGGAGGCCTGCATGGGCGCGCTGGCGGCCGCCGCCGACCTGCAGCTGTTGAGGGGCGTATACACTGAGGTGTGGTGCGGCAGGACCGCCGGGGTGTGTGAACGTCTCCTAATACCTCTGCTGAGGTGAGATGCCATTACTGAGGCGAGCTACATCATTGTCAGTGATAGTAGTGTTTAGTGTGTGTGTTTAGATAGTATTAGTGTGTTGCGGATATTGACATCCCGTGTTGGGGTGTCGAGAAAAAATATTTCAACCGTTTACTTTTTTGATAATGAATTAATTATGTAACCAATAATCATCTATAAATCTGTCTAACTATATACCTATCTCTTTATGTACATCTATACAAGGCTGTCGATGAAACTTATGTCAATCTTTAATGAAATTTACAAAAAATAGTCTCATAACTCACATTTTCCAATTGTCCATACGCACAGACACACATCCAAGGCGCTCTGTGAAGAATTATTCTCCACAGTGCTCCAAGAACTGTTCTCCGTTTTAAACAAACGCCCTCCAGAGGTCGCCGCCAACTTCGTGTACCAGAAATGCGTTTTGAACTACACTCGTGCCTTTAAACTGCTTACAATCGCTTTTGAAAAGGTATGTTGTCAGTATCAATATCATGTCAACACGCCAAGTCCTCACGGCCTTCTGATAATCTCTAGCCCCATACACCTGACGTGTTTCTATATTCATTACTTTAAAAAAAGAAAGAAGCAAAGTGAAATGACAACTGCTTATTTTTTGTTTGTTTTATTTGTAGTTATTATCTTCTATTAATTGATATATTTCTTATCAATTAATTAACGACCATTTTTGGTATTGTCTTACATAAATTATTGTGTTTATAATTATAAGCGGTTTTTAGTAATCGTTTTAATTAACTATGTATACATAAAGCATAAATATATACTCTCTTCATACATCTACCGGTTCCCAAGACTTCTATTGACTCCCCCATACTGATGGGGTTAGATAGGTCCAGATACTGACTGCAGTATCTGACCTATTTGGTCGAACTAGCTGAGTCTTCATCACCTTTGCCACATTTATCAACATTTGCTTTGTTTATTGCATTTGCTTTGGTTCACTTAAATTAATCATTTACGAAAAGTCCCCCCCTCTCCCAGCCCCCTTTATATTGTGGGAATTGCCCTTCATTTCATATTATCATTGGTCTATTTTCAGGTACCTGAAGAGAACCTGAAATCTCCCGATTCAGTACTCTATAGTAAAATGGAGAATAAGGTTGAGAAAGAGTTCTTCATCGTGTACCAGATCTGTGTCCTGGGTGCACAGCTGAGGGACATCATATCTTGTCCAGAGGGCGCTAGCGAGCGACTGAAGGATATCGTCAGGTGAGGGTTGAACCTAGTACTTCCTGGTGGCGTGCAGTAGTTATTGGGGATCGTAGAGTCCGATAAGCACAGAGGAACTCCGCAAATGGGGGTTTAATGCATTAAAAAATCCACGTAGCCCAGTAACTCGTCCAGAAGCTGTTGCATGGTGTCGTCACGTGTGAGAATTCGAGATCTTGATACTCGCTCCCATAAACACTCAAATATGTAGAATAGAACGAGTACAGGCAAAAAGACCAATGGGGGTTTTATATTTATGTATAGAAAATTTAAATTATATCACATATGGAGTCGAAAATAATGTTTAAAGACTAACTTGTAAACACAAATCAGTCTACTTCGACATCAGATGGTCTTGCTGTGTTGTCCCGAGATAATATTATATAGCACAGCATATGATCACACTTGTCTCACATTATCCCTAGGGTTAGTTAGAGGAGTGTGGTACTGCCACGTTTAACCTGTTTTGTTATATGCCCCATGAATTAGTGGGAGAGTTTTTTGACATACACCGGAAACAAATACGATCTCCAAGCTACTACTGGGAATTACAAGTTAGTATCACTTTACCCGAACCGGGGATTGTACCTAGGACCTCTATCTCAGCAGTCGCGTTTGCAACCACTAGATCAATGAGACAATCAAAATATTAATAATAATACAAGTACTTGTTCATAACCCAGTATATAATGTAATAAATATAGCAATAGGCTCACCAGCTATTCCATGAGACGTAAACGCAACTGGTGACACATGGGAGTGTACAACACTCTGCGTACCTCTTCGAGGATTACAGCCGTGATGTTGTGTTCAACAGGATATGCAACTGCTCGATTTACAACTGCATGGCGAGCGCCATTTGCTGCAGAGCGCCGAAGCCCTCCATATACACAGTGCTTTTCGACTTGAAAGCGTGGAGTCGCCTCGTCGACGACACCTCAGTCTACCATCTGCCCATCACAGCTGAATGGGTGTGACCTTTCTCCTCACTTCCTCTTTGTTTTTGTAACTGTATTCTCTTGTCATGTAACAATGATGATTACGTAGTAAATGTAACATCACGCCTCGAATTCCCTAAACATAAACGTAGCCGGTGATACGTAGAAGTGTACACTTCTCTGTCTACTCGTTGGGAGAATGCAGACGTGATATGTTACGCTACGTTACGAAGATAGGCTCATGATGATGATGATATTATAAAACTTTGTTAAGTGGCATGTAAATTGTTGCGTACTCTCATCATCAACACCCTTTTTATCATCTGTTGGACAAATGCCTCGTCTAGGAATGCAAATGTGCAACCGGTCCCGCTAAAATCGCGTTTCTCTCTCTATTTGGCAGCAGCAACCCATGAGTCGCCAGGCGGTGTCCATAGCGGCGGCGGAGGGCGACTCGCCGCTGAGCGCGGGCACGCAGTCGCGCACTGCGCCCTTCCTGGCCACGCTCTCTGAATGCCCCTTCCTGTTCGACGAGCCGGGGCTCCCCAAGGTGCGCTTCTCTCTTCTCTCACATTTAATCAGGATCTGAACCGACAGTGGGCGTCGAGCCTGCGTTGTTCTCCACATCCGCGCATTCGCTTCCACTCACATAATATACACACATACTGACACATACACGCAATACACGCACGACACGCACATACATACTAAGTACTCGTCGCGAGTATAAACCCCAGGACCATTAGATCAACTGTCGCGCTCGAAACCACTCGTAAAGCAGCCCATCATAATAAGACTAATGAGTCCTTTTATGATATTAAATAATGAGAACAAAATACACACATTATTAGTCACTCGTCCTTGTTGAAATATAAACGTAGAAAAAGTAACATCACTCCTGTAAGCACGGTCGCACGTTTCTACACCGCTTGTTGAAATGTAAATCTCGTTTAGCAGAGTAGCGGGCAGGAGCTGCGGTTGGCCGACAACCCGCTGAACAGGCACGAGTGCGCCGGCACGCTGACCGCGCTGCTGCGGCGCGCCGCCGCGCTGCCGCCGCACGCCTGGCGGGACGCGCTCTGCGCCGCCCTCGCCGGGGACTGCGGCAACGTCCGCTGGCTGATGGCTCAGGTGTGATAGATCTATTTGGAGAATGAGGACAGAGTGCTTTAGAAATAATTGTGTTTCAAAAGTAGGCGTTTTTCATGATTGTTTTATTTGCCTGTTGAACCCTAAAACTTTTCTAAAATAAAAATTGGCTATTTGAGTCCTCAACTCATCAGCTATCTGGTAGTGAAAGTTCCGTCGAAACTCTTGTTACATGTATTGTATATACATTGTTGCACTTGCACTCCTTAAAAAGCTATCGTTTTGACATTACAAACAGATACTTATGTTATCTATATATACATTATATGTATACATATGCATTTATAAATAACATAACATGCAAAAGTAACATTTTATAATGTTTGATAACACACGCTGTGTTTAAACGCTCCAAGCTCCAACCCGCATACCATTAGGCGGACGGGCAAAAACTCACTAGGGCTACCTAAGCAAGCCAGCAAATGCTGCTAAGTATGCTGGTCGCAGATGGTGTGCAACAACGCGGCGGCGCTGCGGGCGCACGGCGCGGCGCTGCGGCCCGCGCTGCTGGCGGCGCGCTCTGCCGCCGGCGGCACCGCCTGCCTCAACAGGCTTCATCTTGAAATTGTAATGTACTCCATACTTCTTCAGTTTTCTTTCTTTCTTCTTTATATGTATGTACACGTGTGTGAGTGTGTATGCGTGTGTGTGAAGACAGTGACACGTCTGTAATTCCCGAAGGGATAGACAAATGAGTGTAGTACACTCCCCCTTTCACCAGTTACATGTATATTTCCCACAATGAAGAGAGTGATGAATGTACAAGAGGCATGTCATAATTTAAACGATATCATGTGGTATATGTATTTTCAGATCAACACGTTACTCCACTGGCAAGACGACACGAACGAATTACCGGAAACATCTATGGAAGATTTGAATTCGATTATATTGTCTATGGTCCACACAATCATAGAGCACAGGAAGAGCGCTAACATTGTCAATGGTCTTTTGAAGAAGCTGTACGCCCTGGCCAGTATGTACGGGCGGTATATACAGCTGCATACTGGCTATTTGGATATTGCGTTTGCGCAATCTGCTGGTACATTCTCTTATATATAGTTGGTCCATTGATACAATGTTCCAAGACTAATCTGCTATTGTTGCCACATAATCAAATGTTTTCTGACCAAATGGCACTTATTTTCAAGGTGTTGATGACGCACAGGAGATCTTGTTGAAGTCATTGAAGATCTTAGCGAAGAACAAAGTGGACATGACTGTTCTGATGCCCAGAATACTTGGAATATTCCAGAGTAGGATGCTCGAACTGGGAATCGAACTACCTAAGTTGGTGGGCGTGGCACTGAGCACTGTAGCGCCGAACGTGGCCAGCGAGTACGCCGCCAAATTCCGGGCGCTGGCCGACGAGCACCGCCGTAGCCGCCCCGACCAGATCGCCAGCTACGTCAAGGTCATATACTACACTCAGATCGGATATCCGGCGTTCTGCAACCAGGCGATTTACAGGTGAATGGGAATAGGACTTCCATGACTTTTCATAACTAGGCTGAGTAGGCTCGTACTAGGCCTACGTGCTGCATTTTTTGCCTTTTCCATTAGGCGAGTTAGCGACCAAATGCTATACTATCATAATATATGTTAAAAAAAAATAAACTTATATAATATGTGATATTATATATGTATGCACAATTAGTTTAATATCCAGATTTAAAGTTTTAACATCATGCCTATAATCCACGACACGGTAGGCAGACAAGTGTACACTCCTAATATCTAGATTACTGTCTCATTAAGATTCTATATAAATAAGTTAGTTGGTTAAATGAAAGCATCCTTTTCAAGGGTCATCGATCGTTGTCCATTTTAGAACGCCCAACTTTATGTAGAGTGTACTACACTTCTCTGCCTATTCTCCCCTCTCCTCTCCTCTGCCTGCCCTTGGGAGTTGCAGGCGTGATGTTGCGTCCTTTATTAATTCTATATGTCATATACATTTCAGGGACATAAGCAATCGAGTGAGCACCATACCCGGCAGGGAGAGGCCCAAGCTCCTGCAAATCATCGCCAGCTACCTATCCAGCGCCTCGGCTGAAGAGGACACCGATATGCTGTTCAAAGTGAGTATATCATGAGCTGGTTATAAGCGCTTAGTATCAGCTGGTCCCGTGTTGTCCTCCATTCATGGAGTTCTTCAAGAGAAGCGCAAAGAGAGCTCTCCTTTAAGCCAACAACACATTGACCACTTCACGGCTGTTGCACATGTCCATAGGCGCCGGTTATCACCACTTATCACCAGGTGGCCTGTCCATCTGTAAAGAGTGATGGATGTGGAAGAAGCACTGCAGGTCTGCAAAGATAGCGATGTTTGGCACTCCATATCCCTGCCTAGCCCGTAAGATACTTGACGCGAAGATACGTATGTATGTAAGAAACTTAAACAATACAGCTAAATGTGTATGTGCTTAAACAGCTGGATATATCACAACTGCTCCTGAAGAACGAGGGTCTGAACATAGTGCTGAATGGTCTGCCGTTGATGCCGGACAGCCTCCGCAGGCTGGTGGTGAAGCAGGTGTTAGATAGTAGCTGGTCGCCCGCCCAGAGAAGAGATGTCGTCAATGTCCTAGTCAGAGCTCTAGAGGGTTAGATTCAATTTACGCTTAAAAATATTTAATATTAGCCCACTGGTCGAAATTCGAAAATAATAATTTATTTTATTTAACAATTTTGTACATAGGGAATATATTTCTGTATATTCCCTATGATTCCCTATGATTCCCTATACAAAAGATATAATGTACAATGGTGCTGCTTATCACTTAGAGATCTCTTCTAGGAGCGCCAGGAATAGAAAGTGATTGATCCCAAGAAAACCAATGTTGTGTTTTCCTTACACAAAATATATGCATATTATATACTTACAACATCATCATCGGTCTACTCCAGCCCGCTGCTGGACACAGGCCTCTTTAACACCATGCCACTGAGCTCAACCTTTGGCGTATACATACTAAATACTACTACATATTAAATACACATACAAATCGTTATTGAATATTTGAAGAAAACCTTGCTCTGCCAATCTGAGCTTCCTCCTGAGATTTCCTGGGGCCCTATAACATGGGATTTCTTCAAGAAAAGCGTGAAAGGCTCTCTTCTGCTTCACCAGCAAAGCCTTGGCAGTTCCTTAGGTGTTGCAAATCACAAAAAAGGTCTCACTCTGAGAAGCGGCTAGTGTCCAGTGTAAAGATGGAAGGAATTGACCAAAAGCTTTGTTTTACAGTGTGGCTATCCTCGAACACCGATGGGCCAACATCAGCCAAGAAGAGCACAATGGTATCTCAAATCCTAGCAAAGGACTTGCAACCACTCCTCTCTCGTATCTCCCTAGATCTGACAGACCGAGAAATTTCGGCCAGAGTAGCCAAGTGTCTATCCACTGATGAAGCTGTGAGGTGAGTTCCACTTCTGTTCTTCTCCTCCTCGCTCTCCTTCTTTCTTCTCCCCTTGCTTTTCCATTTGAATCAAATACGTTAGTTGAGTACGGATGAATCAATGCACTTATGAACTCATTTAACATACTAGTGAAATATTGTCTTTTGTAATAATAATAATACACTTTATTAGTACACCAGTAGAAAATAACATGTACAAACACAAATATGTGTCTCTAAATGCTGGGTATACAGAATCCCTGTAGCTCAGGACCAGAATAAGAGCTACGGTATCTCCTGTCTATTTTAAGAGGCGACTAAAAGGAGGTTTCCAGGGTTGCAAACGGCTAGAGTGGGAGCTCGAACCGTTTAGGTAGTGATCCCGGGAAGGACGACAGTATGTGTGGCCGCATATCATCGTGGGAATTGGAGGGCATCGAAAGGTGCACTATGCTTCTCTCAGTTGTTGGGCCCGTTGGGGCGTTGCGCTAGAAGGACACCGGTGCGTTCCATTGGAGGCCCCAGAGCCCTCCTATTAGCGCCAAGGAAGGCCATCGAGAGGGTTTTAGT
>DWME01006101.1:0-14070 GCA_018244795.1 Parelbella ahira ahira | reverse complement strand
ATGTAAGTAGCCTAAGTTACTCCTTATTACATCAGCTATCTGCCAGTGAAAGTCCCGTCAAAATCGCTCCAGCCGTTCCAGAGATTAGCCGGAACAAACAGACAGACAGACAAAAATTGTAAAAAATATTATTTCGGTATATGTACTGTGTATACATACATACGCAAAATAGTAAAAAGCGGTTATTTTAATATTACAAACAGACACTCCAATTTTATTTACTAGTAGAGACATTAAATAATTCAATTAACCTGGAGGTACGCGCACACGCTTCGGCGCCTCATTTCTGGACGACTCAGTCGGCGTCACAGCCTTGGGGCTCTCAGACTTAGGCTCCGGCGAAGATTTAGCCTGGTGCACGGGCGTCACAGCCTCCTGCTGGGGAGACTCCGCTTTGCCGTTCTGACTCGGCACCTCCGCACCGTTCACCGGCTTGGCTGGTTCGTCGCTTTGTACTGGAATCAGGCAATACGTAAAGATTAATAAAAATTTTGATCTTAAAAACTAACTGAAACGGGTTGGTAGCCAAGAGAAAGAATTTGACAATAGAGCGTGTTACTCAAACTTGTTTCGTAATAAGAGACGAAATTTCTAATAAAAATTATAAAAGAATAAATAGGATTGCGTGCCAAATTATCTCTGGAACTCATTCTTACTAAAAAAAAGTATTTGATACATTTAACAGGTAACATTACGCTCTTATATAACTATACTACACTAGCAGAGCATACGAATTGCTTTGGATGGCTTGTCCTTCAATAATACGTTCAGTTTGTTTGCATCAATCATCGAAGCGCCAGGACTGTCTAAAACTATTAAATCACGTCTCAAACACGACGCGCACCGCACTGATGGTATATTATTACTACCTTTATACAGTGACGATTAATAAACAAATATTATTTAAACTACTTCGGCAACCATTAGCAGAATTACTATAAATAAATAAATTAATGACATCATTCATAGATCACATCCAAAGTTCAAAATGTAGCTCCTTAGCTCAGAGGTCGCAACGAAAACAACTAGTGGCACTTGCTCCAGTTAAAGAATTGGGTTAGTAATGTTAGACTATATCAGAAAATGACCTAGGTGAAGGCGTCATGGTCTGTTACCGATCTGTTAACAACAGTATAAGGCGCTCTCTGAAGCGCGGAAAAGCACACGAACATTTGCTATTATCGGTCAACCATCCAAGAGCCGGCGGCTGCCAGTGTTGATAAACTTTAGCAAGGTGAGACATCGCTCGGTTAAGTTAATATATAAATCGGGTTTCGTAACAAATAACGGGAGGATTAAGTGGAAAAGCCCTGGTATCATCATTATTAGTATTATTGGGAAGCAGGAATTCAATATTTTCTGTCCTCGATATTTCAATGCACATGTAACAAACCTAATGGCACGAGACGAATTCCCAATCGTAATAACCTGATTTGTTGCGCTGGATATCATGAAATACCTACCGCACGCCTGCGCAGGCCTACGCCCTGTGCGTGGGGGCTCAGGTTCTCCGCCGAAGATATCAGTGTGGCCGCCGCCGGGCGGTCGAAGCACCCTGCTCGATGAACGCGAACCGTCACCGAGGCCAACGTTGAAGGAAGTTGAAGTCATTTTTGTCCTTTATTTATATCTGTAACGAGGCAAGAATAACAACAATATAAATTCGAATTATTTGATAGAAAAAAATAAAAGTAACCTATTTTAAAACAAAGATACACACACGCACGTTCAATACAACTTCCAGACTCAAATGGTGGTTTTGTCATGAACGTTTCCGTCGTTCGATATACATTATAATCGGCCAATTCCAGTTGACAGTCAGAAAGTTTATGGTTTAACAAACACCTTTGGGCCATCGGGACAATTTGAAGTCTGGGTATGGGCTAAAAAAATACGAAGCGGCCTTTCAAGTAGTTAGATTTGAAAAGGTATAAAACATAACCAAACGTGGTCAATTTATTCATACTTTAAGTCTAGACACATTGAAATGTATTTAGACTTACATGTTTATTTATAACCCATGTCCACTTACGTAGGAATTTGGAAACGGTATTACACAACCTGCCATGCTTTTAGTAGCCGAAGAATTGTTTAAAATTGAATCTTTACTTTGCATTTAAGTTTAGAATTATGACATTTCCTACAAAAATACAAAAAGTTTAATTGCCAAAGTTTCACTCATATCAGTAAGTAAACTTGGATAGACTGCAATGCTGTCGATATTGTATGCCAATGTATAGACATTGGCATACAATACACCACACATTGGCATACAATGGACCACAGTATCCACAAATCACAAGCGGGTTAGTTATATAGCAGGATAATCTATAATACTACATGTCTCAAGTGGCTGCAGCTCTTTGGACCGCACCACCATTAAACATTGGTCAAATGTAAGTGAAATGGATACAATGTTTAAGGAAATCATAAAACTTAATTCTTCTGCTTGGACGAAATTATTCTACAAACAGAATAACAGAAAATTAGACGGTAAGTTTTGATTAACGGGGTTATCGTCCGACGTCAAATCCATTCTCTACCGTAACCACAACAACGCGGTTACAAGCGCAAAAAGTTTTATTGCATACGCAAACACATGCAGTACCGTTACACGCGAATATATTTCACTCATCCGAGAGTAACCTCATTAGATCTCGACATATCAGGAATGTAGGTTTTCATAATATAATAAAATTAAGATATTCGTACGTTAAATATTCATTTCACAGGCCTACACTACTGGTACTGGTTTCTGGGACTAAATTCAATCAGACTAAAAGACTCTCAAAAGACAACTAAGGTAGATAAGGGTTAAAATCATACTAGGATTTACGAACAAATGTAATTAGATCAACATTTACCATAACTAACAATTAAATTGCAGTTTTGAGGAATGATCTTATATACTACTTGATATGCGCAGTTATGCCCGATTCGTTAACTCTATCGTATCGTATAGTATTCGTTAACTCTATCATTTAAAATAAGTCGCTTAGAAAAACGAACTAGATGGAAATGTGTCCATACAGGACCCAAAATTTAACCACAACAACTTGAATCACGTCACCTATGAACTGTGCAGCTTGCGGACGGAATTTAATGACTACTTTCTACAACAGAAGCCTTCCAATTCAGCTAAAAAGCCGCTTGTGTTTCAGTCATCGCCATTTTATAAAATAATAATTATAATATAGCGAATGAACAAAAGTTGCAGCAAAAATGAGACGTTCCTGAAATAACCATAAAGTATGAAAGGTAACAACTACTGGTCCTTCTGGTCCAATGGGTTTGCATCACATCGCATTATCATATAACGCGGGTGCGCACTGACATGCGACGTACCTATCCGGTTTCAAAATGAAAATGATACGGAAGTATTTCTCCATACGGCTCCCTGCTTTACAGCTTATAAACTGCTACTAAAAAGTTTTTTTAACCTGGCAAACAAGCGGGCTAGTCTCCTGATGGTAAGTGATCATCGTTGCCTACGGCCGTGAGATGATGACAATGGGGTGCTGGCTTTGGAGAGCTCTTGTATTACTGCCATAGCGCTTTCCGTATATCTCAGGACCAAAATTTAATTTTTATTTTACACGTGCGCAGTAAAAAAATACAGTCAGCGGCACGTAAAGCGGCCCAAAAGTAAATAAGCCTATACCTAATAAGTTAATTTAATGTTACGTAACAAATCTTCGGCAATTAAGTAGTACGTATAATTTTTCATAATTTAAGAGTGTAGTTACAAAAAAATATTATTTAATTTTTAAGACACGTATCGAATTTCCGTGATAATACGTTAGGAAGAGACGTAACATAAAATTCAATAATAATATTATTGTGCATATTACACTAATTAATTCTAATTTTAAGTTAATCCTTAGATTATACTTGCTTCTTGAAGCATAACATAATGTCCATTACTTCAGCGCAAATTACAAATTGCAGCGCGAGCTGTATTGCTTAAAACTCAATAACAAACTCAGGGAGAGATTGCTGAAAAGTTGAATGTACCACGTACAACTTTAAGATGTGCAATGAAGAGGTTCGGCCACACCGTTCTGTACACAAGACGACTAGAAAGTGGAGGACAAAGGTGTACCTTAACATATGATGACCGATTTATTGTACTCGTCATATCGAGAAATCGGTTTCTCACTGCGGTTGGAGTCCCACAACACCTCTACAAACGGTAATGAGGTTTAAGGTTAGTGAGCACACAATTAGGCGAAGAGTAAAGGAACGTGATGTGCTTGCTCGAAGACCAGCTCGAGGACTTGGATTCCTCCGGCACAATCACGTTGTTCGAGTCTATTTTGCCCACGAGGTAGCAAATTGGTGGCAACAGCAAAGGAGCAAAATTTTCTGGACAGATGAACGCAAAGTAGCTTTAAGAGTTTCAAACGGTCGTGAACAAGTATGGAGAATGCATTGAAAACGGTTTGTCAATCACTACTACTGAAATTGTCTGCTTCCAAGGAGGTTTCATTATGCTTTGGAAAACGATCAGTTCTGATGCACGAAATTGAGTTAGAGGTAACTGAAGGTCATTTGACGGCGGCACCATTTATTTATTTATTATCACACCAACAGCAAACACAATACATTATAAGTCGTTTTTTTACATATTATAATTAACAGGCAGGTGTGCAATCCAATTACAGGCGGGAATAACTTTGATTGAACTCATTTACAATTTTGCTAACACTTTCTATGCACATCAAAGACAATCCAATTTAAAGTAAAAATATGCAGAAATAAGACTCAAGTTATGAATAGATTTGTAGAAGCAAAAACTATATATACATATACTATAGATATTAAAAGTGCAAGGTTATTGACATAGCCCAAAGGATTAGCAAGATGAAGTGGCAGTGGGCTGGTCACATCTGTCGCAGAACCGATAGCCGCTGGAGCAGACGTGTTCTGATATTATATTTTTGTTAGTTATTGTAGATGCTGGATGCGACAAGCTGAAGACAGCTCGCGATGGCGTTTATTGGGGGAGACCTATGTCCAGCAGTGGACTGAGATAGGCTGATGATGATAATGATGATAATATTGTAGTACTAGTAATATTAATAGTTACGACGAAACCTACAATGTCCACTACACGTTAATTACTTGTTCTGTTTGTAATGTTCTCACCTACCATATACACGTATATATTATGTAACATGAAACATAGCAACGCTTAAATATAATTCTGTCGTTCCTTAATCTCTAAATGATATGTTCCAAGCGGCCTCGTAAAATAATTAGACATTAATCTTACAATGTAAATATACGTGTGGTAATTATATCATAACACTTATTAAGGTTTATTTATTCATTTATATTTATATCATTTTATGATTGTCTCGTTGCGCGAGTTGCTAGTGCGACTGCTGATCAAAAGGCCCTGGGTTCGATTCTTCAGGTGGGTTCTCAAGCTTAGAATATCTAGTAGTAGTTCGGAGTCTGGTATGGGGCCTGTATATGGCAATAGGCTCATCTGCTATTCTATAATGGGACGTAGACTTTAAGACGTAGATCGTGAGTGTGCACTAGACTCGGCGATGACAGGCGTGAAGTTAAAAAAACATTTATTTAAAATTTATTATTTCTTTAACTTAAATGTACGAAAAGCAAAATAAATTTTATAAGCATTCTTTGGCAGTCAACGTTTAGGCAAACCGGTTAAATAGTGTTTAAAATATAACAATACGAAAAGCGAAATAAAATGAAGAAATTAGTTTTGAATAAATTCTGACGGAAGTGTCTATTTTCAAATGTCCAGCAGGGATTCGAACGCACTATACTTCCCTTAGAAGTAAGATTAACTAACCATTGTATCATTTGACCAAATAATATGTACATATGCATTCCATAGTCTATGATAATTTCATCATAAACCTAATAAGCTATGTATAATTAAAAGAAAGATGATTCAGTATTATCTCTGAAAGATTAGCACATGCAAACATTACTTTTAGTTGTTAAATCTCACGTGAAAATTATATTATCACGATGACCTAACTCAAGAATAGGTACAGAGTATTTATAAAAGAGTATTTATAAATTTATATAACATGAAATACATTATATACATCGTCGGGGAATTTTGTGAGTACTTCTCCTCTTCCTACTTTTTCGGGGAAATACAGGTGTGATGTTTTATTATGTTATATTACTAATCGTATTTTCGTAGATTATGCTTTTATTGTTTTTTAGTTATTCATATTTAACACCTTCAACTAACAGGGCTAAATATCCTGACTGCCATTCGGCAACAACTTAGGCGGTACGAGAAGCTGTCCTCTGCAAGCGCTAACCCACATATCCAGGGTGGTTTACGGGATTATGAGCAAATAACTATGATTCATAACATTATACATCGATTATGATATACATACGCACTTGTCGGCGTTATCTTCTGAAATTAAACTGAACCATCAAAGCATGCCCGATATGTTTACACCAATACTCTCTTTTTGACAAAGCATCTGCCACACATCAGCATAACGGACGCGGTCGGCGAGTGTCAAGCCGCGTGGTCGACGTAATGACCTCGTTTCGACCGCGTTTAATAACATAAATAATTGACGCAAACATCACGTGTGGAGTTCGCTTCTCTGTTCACACGTTGACCACAAATTGCTCAAGTTAAAGAGCGTGATTCATGGGGTTACATCACTGGAACATGTGCTACAAGGAATGTGCCTATCTGTGGTTAGGTCATCAATGATACATCATCAGACCTGCTCTAGCAGAATGACTCTACATACCCTACTCTTGAACAAAATATAGACTCTAGCCTTAACTCAAACCTTCCTCATTTGTGTGGATAGATATACGAGTATAGCAGTACTCCGAATCAGACTACCAGTAATAATAAAATACTTGCAACTCTTGCACGACCATCTGATGCTAAGGTAGGCAGTGCCTGTTGCTATGGTAACCAGTTGATTGAGCCGGATTGGCCAGCGTCTGTATTTCTGGATACATATAATCTAGGACTGTTTAAAGTAATGGAAAATAGGCTTTTTCTAATCATGCGTGCTCCATCTTAGGACGCATTTAGGTCCACCATCAGGCGGGATCTCGGCCATATCCTTCTAGCTTGCCTGGCTGGGCCTAGCTTTCTACCGTCCCTCTATGTATGTCGTTCAACAGCAACGTTTCTGCTGCTAAGCATCGATCTACTTTTCTAATTCGGATTAAATGGAAAGAGGTTGCGGGGGAATGCGCTATTATTCTAAAGCTTAATAAGGTACACGAGGCTTTTCAAATAAACTCTTAATGGGAGAAGAATGGAAATGGGAAGAGAACCTGTTGTCTGACTTGGCTGAGTCGATAATATATGGAATTTATTATTGAATAAAATCAAGATTTGATGAAAAAACAGACTTATGTTTGCTTTCATGTTAAAAATAGCGCCAAGTCTCATCCATATGTTTACCAAATATGACGCCTAGAGAATAGAAAAAACACTTTGAAGACTTCCATTCGTATTCACAAAATATCCAAACGTTTTAAGCTTATACAATATTTTGTCCCTTACTTACCTGTTGCAATAGAGCTAAGTGTGAGCGAGACAAGACATACAATAGGAGAAGCTGTAGCAGTAAGTGTTGTGAATATGGACGTTATTGCTGTATAAGGGTTGTTAAAGGTTTTTGTTGCAGCGCGCACAATGGTGGTCGCGAGGAGCGAAGGTGTACCGGTTTCTCGGCTCCTGCGACTGCATCATTAACTTGTAATTGCACGTGGCGATCGGAAACGAGGCTCGATAGGTGAGTAATTATGTAATCATATAATAATTTGCCATATTAACACTATTTACATCGAATTATATGACGGCGACTTGTTAATTGAAACCAATAGTGACTTCGACTTATACGGGTCTATTGTGGATTTTATACGCGATAGAATTTTAATTGGAACATATAATTGTAATTGACGTATCAGTTGGATTTTGTCCATATTAAATAATTTTAAATTGTGAATAGTAGATTCCGACACGATGGTTAGTTACTCTATGAAGTTGAGTATCACAATAACGACTTCGTAACTCGCAAAAAAAATATCATCATCATCATAAAAACAAAATAAGTATTAACATAATGTTAGCTTGTAGAATCAGTTTATTAAGGCAGGTGATTCATTATGTCCATTTATCAAACATAATTTTTCTTTAGAAAGTGGTCTTGGTCTATGGTAATGGAAATGAATTAGAATATGCTGCAAAATGGAAAATATTTACGTCAAAGAAAACAAAGTGACTTCATAGAAACTGATCTATCACAAATAAAAACTAAGAAATAAAATTAATAGTCGTATTTATCATACAAATGAATTAACTGGCAGGTTAAATCTCTCCAAAATCAATTTATAACAATATAATCTAAGGATAGACTAAAAATATGTTTCTTAGTAACACCGCACAAATTCAATCAATACTAGAATGCTAAAAAGTATTTCATTATTTAGTTGTTTAACAATTAATTGAAATATTATTATATTTTACATAATATATGCAAACCAGATATAATAGAGTGTAAAAGGCGTGGACATTAGGTCCATTGTACCACGATACGCTACGCGAGTGATTCTTCAACAAGAAACCAAGGTTGGTTTGAATAATGAATACAATTCATTATTCAAATAATTCTCCAACAAGAATGACAACGAGGGATTTTATTGTATTCATTATTAAAACTGTGCGTAACCATAGCACATTAGTAACAGTAAGCCATGGTACTCGGGTATTTGATAAAATACCGCTGACTCTTGACGAGTAGCGACTAATGCTTCCTGTTTACATTGATCCCAATTTCCAACCGGTCTTACTGTTTTTTTTAGTTGAATAATAAGGGAAAACCATTATGTGTTACAACAAACGTGTACAAGGAAATTTTGGGACGCATTCAAGTCAGTCGTAGTAACGTCCGGGATGTCTTGGAAGTGTGTAACCGTAGCTTATTTAAAGACGTGTTTTATATATTATTTATCTGTGTGTACGTTATGATACAATAAGTTTTAAATTTCAATTAGATTTTTTAAAATTTAAATCGATATTGTGTTTTGCTGAATATGCGTGTAATTGTCTTTAAGGATATTAATGGCAAAATGCATTTAAAAAACGGTAAGGAGTTTCGCTTTTTAATAATTGTTATTTGATTTCATTGAACTGAATTGGTTCCAATGAAACTTTTACATGGTAAAACTAGTTGAAATTGTTTAAAATGGTCATAAAGTACCTTTTTAATTAAAAAATCTTATAGTTTTTACGTGTAGTTGTAACAACTTTCTGTTTATAACGTTTTTTTAAATACGTAGGAATGGAATTAGTTTTTTATCGTGGTCTTTTCTCTTGTGTCAATCAAAAATATTAAAATTCAGGCCATTAAAAATATTAATTTAAATATTAAAAATTTATTGACATAAATAAATTTTGTCCGAGAATATCAATTATCACTGTAATTAAATATTAATAATGTCGTCATGATATTCTTAGAAGTCCAATGAATTCCAGTAAAAGCATCCTATTTAAATTACTCCGAACGTTTATATGTAGTTTTAAATATTATTCCTAATACGGAGATATTTACAAAAAGTTTTTTTTTATTAGGATACTAAAAGAAAGTTTGAAAGTTGATTAAAAATTTGATAGGATATTTTTACCTATAAACGTGAATGCGATCCTTGGTGACAGATTTGTATAAAATAATTCAGTACATTAAGAGTGAGTGTGCTTATTTGGTCAATCGCAATGCTAAAAAACCTGTTATCTTCATTCATTCCATAGTGGCTACTCTCAATGCTGTCTCCCAATGTCAAAGCACTAATAGCTTCATGAGAATGTATCTTTTTAATTCATATATTACAGTATTATGTAGGTACGATTATATTATGTCACTAAAAATCGATAAGTCTATTTTTATAATATTCACTTAACTACATAAATTTAAATTTATTGTCTTCTACTTTAATAATACAATTTAAAGTAGTATTCCATTTTATTATACGAAATATATTTCAATTCTATTGGAACAGCTGTTGCAAAAGTGGCCATTATTATTTTGATCGTAAAATAAATACGAACGTTCCAAATACAAAATTACGCGGCAATATGCCACAGTTGTACGCGACGGAAACTCAAAAATAGACCGACTTATTACAACTGGCCGGCTACAAAAATAAACGATGATACTGTCAATTAACCTAATACACTCTTAGTTTCCATTGTCATAAACTGGATAATTGAATGGATAATTTTTGAAAAAAATTCATATTTTTCTTTTAATGGAAAAATTACGTTTGAGTAATTACAATACTTTCAAATAATTAATTTACGTGTTGAATATTAATATGTTATACAAAAATATAAATAAAACATACCATAAACAATCCATTGAAGACAACGAGGAGATATTTTATACAGTTCATACCGCAGCCCTCCATTGCGAAAAGTGTTATTCGTTGCACACACTAATTTGAAAAGCGAAAACAGTCTTAATTTTCTTATTTCGCGCGCACCGTTCACGCGTTCACACCGCGTACTGCCTCGCAAACTTATGGCGTTACGGAACGCCGTTGCTTGAATGTTTCAATGTGTCGTGGGTTATTTAGTACTTATAGTTGGTGGAGGTAGCGTGCGAGGGGTGAAATCACGCACTACCCCCAACCCCAAACTACTTTGACCTCTTAAGACGGTGTCGTTAAGCTGAGATAGGAATCAACGTTAATTGAACGCGATAATGATGAATGTTGATCGGTTATTGGTCTCGGTAAATAATAGGTGTAGGTGTTATTGTAAATTATAAATACATTTTCGATTTGGTATTAGTTAGATATACGTAGTACGTACATTACGATACTTGTACTCGTCTTTCATGTCTAAAGTACGGGGTAGGCAGACATGTTAACACTCTAGTAGATAACAGATTTGTGGGTAGTCTTAGTTATTCTCGAGTAGGTATATGTTACCTGTATTTCGTATTTCCATATTTCTATCCCGTAGGAAAAATAAATAGTTATTGAACTAATCCTGTCAAATTAAGAATATAAGAACCATTATTTTCTGCAAAGTGGACCATAGACAAAAAAAATTATAGTTGTGACTTCTTCGCTAGGTTTAATCAAAAGATTCTGAGGTCTACAGACATAATATATATACTGCATTAAAGCATTATATGTTAACACCTCCCTAGAGTTTTCTAGAAATGTAAACTGATGCTCGTTAAGAATGTCGGGGAATATGATCATTATAAATATTTATTATTTGTTAACTCCAAAGTCTTTTCTTGCATCTTTTTTCAGAACACCATCGGAAGATTCCAATTTATCAGATGTTGTATTGATCTGTAAAACTACTACGTACCTACATTAAGTTTCATAATTAGTACATTAAATAAGAAATATAATTCTACATTTTATAACTTTATACAAGTTTAATTATAATTATAGGGTCAATGTTATAGGTACTCCTATGCTAATCTGGTTTGTGGCTGCCGATATTAGGGTTTTTGCTCCGTACAATACGACAAATCGCCATGACAACCGAATTTTAACCACTGGAGGTGTTCAACCCCTTTGGGTCAATATACTCTCGATTTTCACATAAATTATTAATATGGAATTCGATGACTTCCGAAATTCCAGCAAACGCGAAATGTAATTTGTTGTGAATGGTTCCGTAGTATTTAGTTCAAAGGCAATTTGTTTTGTATTTATACAATGAAATTGTTTGATTTCTATTATTGCAAATAGATAGATATTGCAATATATTAATACAACATATGACGGATTGCTGACATATTTGTTTAATAATTACCACACTATCCTTGTTTTAACGCGATTGCGAGATTGTCGAAATTGCGACAAGCCGAGGACTGGGCGCGATGGCGCTCCTTGAGGGAGCCCTATGTCCAGCAATGTACTGAGATAGTCTGATGTTGTTGCTGTTGTAAGATTGTCGTATAACTGTTATTGCTTCTAGACAGCATCTTCGCCATTTATTGGAAAGAGTAAAGAGAGAAGACAAAGGTTTCAAAAGACAAACTCATTAGGTTTCTAAAAGATGAGTGCATTTATTTTGTAGATATATTTATTCATTACATATGAATGCTGAAAATGACTAAAACTCATCAACCTCGGCCGAACGTAATCTAGGAGATTAAGTCTTGTAGAGCAGGTACTAGCTGATGGGGTAGTCAGAAATCTTCCACACCAGCACAAGTGTAGAGATAGGTAAAAATGGAAAAAGTGCTTTAAGTCTGTAAAAATAGTGGGCCCGAAATATATAAAGTGTCCGGAAACCAATTATCCTATAAAAACTGCTTTCGTACTGATGGAGTCAATTTTTTTACTTTCCATTAAACAAATAAATTATTTTGGAACGCAATTAAATCCTATGATGTATTGAGAGAGAATAATGTCAAGTTTATTGGCGCTAGGTCTTTCTTTGGAATGGAGCTGTTACCTAGATTTTATGTCTTGGATCTGACTCAAATATTACTCAATTAGTGTTATACTTTTATGGTTTATTGTAACATGCAACGCCCTGTCCTTATAACGTGTTATAATTATTATATCGTCACGCTCGGTCCTTTATGAGGTAGGTAGAGTGAGCTTAATGGAAAATATCCTTATTCTTAGAGATCTGTACTTCTCCTACATATATAAGTCTCTATACAAAATGTATTTGTTCCGGGTGGAAATAGAATGTACGACCTTTGATTTAGCTCAGGCTTACTAACCACCAGATCGAAGAGCCACTAAAGTATTATTTTATCGGTCTACCTGCTGAGTGTTCAGTTCTATTTTTGGTTAGATTCCGAGCGTGATACAAAATAGTTTCAACTTCCTGTTCATGTAAAAGAAAAACACAAATTTCCTGCGAATGAGGACAACGAATCCATTGACACCGTTTTGGTCACGATAAGAATAGCACTCCGTGTTTTATAGGGTCCTGTAATTGCAATCATGTGCCGATCAAACAAATAAATTCTCAGACAAGCTAAACAGCCTAGTGATTACGATTTAATCGCCCATTCCGGCAGTCTTGGGTTCAAATGCTGATATGCATCTCTTTACAACCACAATCAGAATAGCATCTTAGGACCTCAAAAGCTGGAAATTTTGTGAAATTTCAATTTCCTAATTTTGTTTTGAAAGCAATTATCTCCGATATTTTGAACATTTAGAATTTTCGTACCGGGACATTTAAAAATAGTTGCAGTGCTGAAAGATGTTTCATCCTTTCATCTATGAATGCGAAAAAGGCATGGCTAATAATATAGGTCAGCGGTCATTCACAGATTATGTCATACTTGGAGGAGCGGTCAACATGATATATACCTACTTACAATTAAAGTATTAAAATTGTTACCTTCAATTGTAATATAGAATGAAAATAGTTGATATATTGTTGAGTGTATGGAAAATAATTTTGAACATAACAGTATATAACAGTTTTCGATATGTCAGATGATTGGACATGTCCAGATTGGGATAGTGATACCCAAATCACTAAGTAACGAGATCAAAATATATAAGCCGTAATAATAAATCAAGACGGTGATATAGTTCATTACGATTCATCAATTATAATCACTAATCTAGAAATATAATTTCTACTGCTGTAACATCTGTACCTGGATTGGAAATATGTTAGCCCAACTTTCTCACAAGTTTCTAGACGATTATTTATTACCAAACAATAAAAAATCTAGCCAACACAGGCTTTTGTTTTAACTTTTTGTACATGTTTTGTTGAAAATCTGGAAAATTCCTATTCTTCCGGATTCCTATTGTTTGTATCATGTGTAGTTTACGCCTGGTCGTAACTGGTCCAGTACCGTTAGAAAAACCTCAATGTTTCTCTATAGTACAATATTTATAGTGTTGCCACTATCATTAGGCTGTCATCTCGTGCTTTCACTTATAGAGTGAGAAAGAGGGAGAATCCAAGAGAGCTCTGTCCTTAACAACATAATAATGAATCTGTTATATTAGTGAAATCTCATCATCATCATTATCAGCCTATTTCCGTCCACTGCTGGACATATGCCTCTCCAATAGCAC